>JASTWK010000771.1:0-80075 GCA_030770225.1 Temnothorax unifasciatus
CGAGCCCTAACGGGGTGAAAAGGAGTAAAACGTGTTTTCACGGATTCTTTAATATCGCCCAGCCTAAACCCCTGAACCAAATTTTTATCAAAAGTATATAAAATAGGGGTAGAATTTTCCGGAGAGTGCTACTATGTGTATAGTTTTTTGTTAATAATTTTCTAGAAACCGATTTTTTTAATTTTTCCAATTTTTTAGTTCAAAGAATTAACCAAATTTTTATCAAAAGTATATGAAGAGAGAGAGAGAGAGAGAGAGAGAGAGAGAGAGAGAGAGAGATTGATTGATTGATTGATTGATTGGTTATATTTAAGCCATAGTCAAGACTTTAGGCTAATAGTGAGTTAACAAGTACATATGCATAAACAAAATAAACGAATACACAATAAAAGTATAAACACAATATGTAGAACAGCAATTAGAAGCTAAGGATTCGAGACGCAGTGCAGTCACTACCGAAGTGCAATCAGCATAGGTGATATGCACATGGCAGCGACCGACGGCACGTGCTTGCTCTCTCTCACAACGTAGCATGTAGTCAGCTCGGATGATACACACCCAACCAGAACCAACTCAACACAGCTCGACTTATCTCTACTTAAAATTAGAATAATAAAGATAGAATCTGATAGAGAAGCTGGGGAAGAAAAATTAAAATAAAAAATAAAAATTAATAAATAAGCTAGCAGGTGGTGCACCCTCGGCGGAGGATGGGACAGCATGCAGAATAGATAATATACGATAAGAGATATCTGAGAAAATAACACATGCCACCCAAGCCCCCGCAGAGGATGCCACACAATGAACAATAGATCCATGCCGAAACCAAATACTAATATCGCGTGAAAGAAACTGATTACTGAGATTGCGTTATATACAGATAAAAGGTTAGAGAGAGAGAGAGAGAGAGAGAGAGAGAAGGGGGAGAGGAGGGGGAGGGGCTAGAGAGAGATTATTTGCGTGTCTTACTACACATGTCCTCCGGGGCGAAGCCCGGGTAACCAGCTAGTAATATATAAAGTATTCAGCAATTATAAAATATTCTAACCTGAAATAAATACTACTATGTTTTAAATTTTAATAATATTATTTAAAATAAGTGCAAGATAAAATGACTATCTGTGCAGCTCCGTACTGCAAAAATGATTCGATGCATGGGAGCAAAATGAACATCTTTTCCAAGGATCCAAACCGGCGGGCAGTATGGATAAAAAATGCTAATATACATTTAATAATAAAGGACCGTTCAGCTTTATGTAAGGTGTATGACCGTGCTGCTTGCTGGAGATTTCAGACAAACTTTGCCAGTAGTGCCAAGGGGAACTCGAGCAGACGAAGTCAAGGCGTGTGTAAAAAAATCACATTTGTGGTTTCCCTTATCAGGAAAATCTCTATCAGGAAGAACATGAGGGTACACTTGAAAGGTGATGTTTTTGCAGGGCAATTTTCAAAAATACTATTAAAAATTGGAGATGGAGAGTATTCTGAGACGGAAGGAAAGGTGATTATTCCTGCAAGTCTAGGTTTAGTAGTAAAAACCTTAGAGAGCCTTATTAATAAGATATACCCTGATATTGCGGATATTAAAAAGAAATCTATGGATTGGCTGTGTGAGCGTGCCATTCTGACCCCTAGGAATGATAAAGCTGGTGTCATTAATGACATTCTTCTTAAATCATTCGAGGAAGGAGAAATGAATTACAGATCTGTGGACTCGGTGGTAGATACGGATGACGCGGTCAACTATCCAGTAGAATTCCTTAACACAATGAACCCTCCTGGCTTACCAGCCCATAAGCTTTTCCTTAAAGTGGGGGCACCAGTGATGTTGTTGAGAAATTTGAATCCGCCAAAACTTTGCAATGGTACAAGGCTTCAAGTGAAGGCTCTACACAGAAATGTTATCGAGGCCACAGTATTTACCGGCTGTGCACGGGGAGAGACGGTATTTATACCACGTATACCACTAATATCATCAGAGTATCTTTTTGAGTTCCCTATCAAAGTTTGTTTTGCGATGACTATCAACAAGTCTCAGGGGCAGTCGTTAAAAGTAGCAGGAATTGATTTAAGTGAGGACTGTTTCTCACATGGGCAGTTCTATGTGGCATGTTCGAGAGTGAGCTCACCAAGCAGTCTTGTGATACTAGCGTCTGAGGGAAAAACCACTAATGTGGTATACAAAGAAGTTCTAAAATAGAAAAAAAGGTCGTAGATATTTTTGGAGAATTTTTAAAAAGAAATTATGATAAAAAATATAATGTTCGCAGAAAAGAGAAAAACATGTATGTTAGGCCCAATGAAAGAGTAAAAGATACCATGTCTGTAAGAAACACTATATTGTAAGAGACACCATGTCTGTGAGAGACACGAAGTTTATTGGAGTCATAATGTATTTAAAGTAATTAAATACGGGAACAAAGCACGGATTTCTTTACAGTGGAATAGGCCTACTGGGGAAACCACTAAAAAAAAAAAAACGCATTTACAATAGTACCTCAAGGGTGATGCGGAAATCTATTGGCGTTAAATGTAAATATACGCTATCACCTATTTGTCTTATTACATATGTCCTCCAGGGCGTGTCTTCCGGGGCGAAGCCCGGGTAACCAGCTAGTATAATTATAAATCAGCAACATCTAAAAACTTACATAAATTTCTGAGCAATGTACGAGAATATAAGTATCGCTTTTCGATTTTATAGTTTCATTTTGCTGCAGAAATGTGGGAAACACAACGCGTTGATGGAAAAAAGAAACTAAAATCACATGCTGTGCCGACAATCTTTGGAGATAATGTCATTCAAATGCGTAACAAAATAGTTTCAGGTATGATGATGAATGACAATTAATTAATTGAATAAATTTACAGAAAGTTAAAACTTATTTGCTCCAAAATTTAAAATAAAATAAAAAATATTGTATTTTTTAATAAAATAAAATTTAATATAAAGTAATAAAATAAAATAAACTTAAAAATAAAAAATAATAAGAGATATAAGACCGTTATGGTATACAATCAAATTAGATACATTGCGATTTGCGAGGTCCCAGCTTAGATCTTTGGTAGCTTAATATTAATATTAATTCGCGTGTATATATATTATTACTAGCTGGTTACCCGGGCTTCGCCCCGGAGGACATGTGTAGTAAGACACGCAAATAATCTCTCTCTAGCCCCTCCCCCTCCTCTCCCCCTTCTCTCTCTCTCTCTCTCTCTCTCTCTCTCTAACCTTTTATCTGTATATAACGCAATCTCAGTAATCAGTTTCTTTCACGCGATATTAGTATTTGGTTTCGGCATGGATCTATTGTTCATTGTGTGGCATCCTCTGCGGGGGCTTGGGTGGCATGTGTTATTTTCTCAGATATCTCTTATCGTATATTATCTATTCTGCATGCTGTCCCATCCTCCGCCGAGGGTGCACCACCTGCTAGCTTATTTATTAATTTTTATTTTTTATTTTAATTTTTCTTCCCCAGCTTCTCTATCAGATTCTATCTTTATTATTCTAATTTTAAGTAGAGATAAGTCGAGCTGTGTTGAGTTGGTTCTGGTTGGGTGTGTATCATCCGAGCTGACTACATGCTACGTTGTGAGAGAGAGCAAGCACGTGCCGTCGGTCGCTGCCATGTGCATATCACCTATGCTGATTGCACTTCGGTAGTGACTGCACTGCGTCTCGAATCCTTAGCTTCTAATTGCTGTTCTACATATTGTGTTTATACTTTTATTGTGTATTCGTTTATTTTGTTTATGCATATGTACTTGTTAACTCACTATTAGCCTAAAGTCTTGACTATGGCTTAAATATAACCAATCAATCAATCAATCAATCAATCTCTCTCTCTCTCTCTCTCTCTCTCTCTCTCTCTCTCTCTCTCTCTCTCTCTCTCTTCATATACTTTTGATAAAAATTTGGTTAATTCTTTGAACTAAAAAATTGGAAAAATTAAAAAAATCGGTTTCTAGAAAATTATTAACAAAAAACTATACACATAGTAGCACTCTCCGGAAAATTCTACCCCTATTTTATATACTTTTGATAAAAATTTGGTTCAGGGGTTTAGGCTGGGCGATATTAAAGAATCCGTGAAAACACGTTTTACTCCTTTTCACCCCGTTAGGGCTCGAATTTCTAAAAATCCCTTCTTAGTGGCACTCCCCGGAAAATTCTACCCCTATTTCATATATTTTTGGTCAAAATTCGGTTCAGGGGTTTGGGCTGGGCGTTGATGAGTGAGTGAGTGAGTGAGTGAGTCAGGACATCTTCCTTTATATATATAGATATTCCGTGTGCACATATATACACATATATATTCCAACTAAAACTGTGCACATATATGTATATTCCAACTAAATCCGACTGTCGGATTACATACGCATACGGAAATTAATATTAATATTAAGCTACCAAAGATCTAAGCTTGGACCAAAAATGGCAATTTATTTTAATTTAATTATATATATATATTTTTTTTTCCCAACTTATTAAACTGCGCATCGATTCTTCGACGGACTTGAAACACAGTTATTCTTAAAACATTAAAATACCTTCTCGTAATAAAATCGATTCAAATTAACTATCTAAATAACTGTAAATAATTTATTGCGAAAAATATATTACCTCAGCTAGGGATCGAACTTGGAACCTCCCTCATTCCGTGAAGGGTGTCGTACCAATTCGACTACTAAGGCATGTGGTAATATTTATCGCAATTAAAAATAAAATTTTATTTTATTCAAAAATATGTTTATAAAAATATGCTATTCATGATGTAGAGTTTAGAACGGACACAGAGCCCATGCAGCAAACGACGTTGTTGGTTTATACTGATTCTTTGACAAAATCCGTTGTTATATTATCTGCGAATATAGAGAATAAGGATGCAGAATACATACAACAGTCTGTGTTATCGGTGCCATCTTCAATTGATTAACTTCCTGAAACTAGACTTGAAACTGTACAGCAAGAAAAAGAAAAAAATGTAGACTATGAAGAATCGTCATGTACTAACATTCAAGAAAAGTTCCAAAAACTGCAGAAATTATATAAAAAATCAGAAAAATCCCTGGTAGAAATTGCCTTGCCGACGCTACGACACTTGTCAGCGCCATGCAAGTTTGCCACGCCACAGCCTTATCCTAAAATACTGGAAAGAGCCATATCAGGGCCATGTCCGCGCCTAATATGGCATTTACATAAAATTGAACGGGCGCAGATCTGGATTTGACTGAGTTTCTAATGCAACTCACACTTGCGCCACATTAGATGCTGTCGAGATTCTTCTCTTTGGCTTCTAGATTGACTTCTTAATTGTTTTAGAAGCGATCGATCTGCACGTGCGTTAAAATTGAGACAGGATTATTTTATCCTTCACCTGTGTGTGTGCCGCGGCCAGAGTCCTTCGGCTAGCAGGGCTTTACTAATTTATCCGGCAATAAATGATAATAATTAATAATAAATAAAAATAAATAATAATAAATAATAATAAATAATAATAAATAATAATAAATAATAATAAATAATAATAAATAAATTATAAATAAATAATTTAGCTCGGCAATAAATAATAAATAATTAAATTGGGCGCCAATCAATTTTAGAAGAACTGATAAACTTATATTATTACGAAATTTTCGCACGAGACGTCACAAAGGGGGTTCCGTTAACACCTAAAATCAGTATTTTATAAATATTTTTGTAAATATTTTATAACCTTTATTGCTTCCTCATAGAGGAAGCTTTGTTTTCGTGAATTTTGTATATGAACCTTTGATTGCGCATAAAGTTGGGTATAGTCAATCAAATTTAAATGAATTATATATGAAATAGGGGTAGAAGAAACCAACGAAGAGATTGGTTTTTGAGTTTTTTCTGCCAATATATTCAGATCGTTGTAAAACGTCGAAATATTGCCTAAAAAAAAGTAGAAACTTGCACATTGCTTCCTCATAGTTCTTAAGTGTGCAAGTAGAAACTTGCACGTTGCTTCCTCATCGTTCTTAAGTGTGCAAGTAGAAACTTGCACAGTGCTTCCTCATAGTTCTTAAGTGTGGAAGTAGAAACTTGCACATTGCTTCCTCACAGTTCTTAAGTGTGCAAGTAGAAACTTGCACATTGCTTCCTCATAGTTCTTAAGTGTGCAAGTAGAAACTTACACATTGCTTCTTCATAGTTCTTAAGTGTGCAAGTAGAAACTTGCACATTGCTTCCTTATAGTTTTTAAGTGTGCAAGTAGAAACTTGCACATTACTTCGTCACAATTTTTAAGTATGCAAATTATTTTTAGGTGTGCAAGTGGAAACCTGCACATTGCTTCCTTATAGTTTTTAAGTGTGCAAGTAGAAACCTGCACATTGCTTCCTTATAGTATTTAAGTGTGCAAGAAGAAACCTTCGCTCACAAAGCTCCTCTATGAGGAAGCTTTTATTTTATTCGATGTATAATTATTAGTATTTATTTGTTTTGGCTTCCTCATAGAGGAAGCTTTGTGAGCGAAGGTTTCTTCTTGCACACTTAAATACTATAAGGAAGCAATGTGCAGGTTTCTACTTGCACACTTAAAAACTATAAAAAAGCAATGTGCAGGTTTCCACTTGCACACCTAAAAATAATTTGCATACTTAAAAATTGTGACGAAGTAATGTGCAAGTTTCTACTTGCACACTTAAAAACTATAAGGAAGCAATGTGCAAGTTTCTACTTGCACACTTAAGAACTATGAAGAAGCAATGTGTAAGTTTCTACTTGCACACTTAAGAACTATGAGGAAGCAATGTGCAAGTTTCTACTTGCACACTTAAGAACTATGAGGAAGCAATGTGCAAGTTTCTACTTGCACACTTAAGAACTATGAGGAAGCACTGTGCAAGTTTCTACTTGCACACTTAAGAACTATGAGGAAGCAATGTGCAAGTTTCTACTTGCACACTTAAGAACTATGAGGAAGCATTAACGGAGAACGTTTTCATTAAGACGTTATGGATTTCGAACGCCGTTATCAAGGCCAATACAATAAAAGTATGATGGGAGACTATATTTGGGGTTTAATAAGAGAAAGTACTCATGAACATAAAAGAAAGAGTAACAGGGTTCACTTCTGAACTTTTTTCCATTATTTTGTAAGCTAATATAATAGTTAAAGTTAATAAAATAATATACAAATATATTTGTTTTGATTTTTTAACAGATAAAAATTAAAATCATAGATTTTTTTAAATATCGTACAAACGTTCTCCTGGCTACAAAAGCAAACTTTAAAGGGGATATTTTTCCTTTATTTTGGTGCATGAAGAATAAGAAAATCATGAAATAAATCCAAGGACAAGAAACAAATTTTTTTTGTAGAGTTGTGTAATTAATTCTTTAAGATTATTTTTGGCATTCTTGGGCGTGTTTCCAGCCGTGATTTATCAAGAACGCCAGGATATATGACAGGATTAACAACAAAGGTTAAAGGAGAATTCGTAATGTATAATTGAGAGGCGGATATAAATTGTGAATTGGGAAGATCATATATTTTTTGAAAAATTCAGGTATATTGATTAAAATGAACGCTATATCTATTTTTCGTTCTTACGTTCTTTTACTCTCTCGCACTCACGTTTTTTCATTCTATCGGCGAATCGGATCAATATAAGTTTTAAGACAGTTTTCCTTAGTGTTTTTTTTCAAACGAGCTATTTTATTGTGCTAATTAGTAATCCGATTCGCCTCGGTCTACTCTATATATTTTTTAAGCAGAAATCGGTAACCCTTTCACCAATCTTCGCGAAATTCAATACAACCTTCCTTTAATTATATATATATATATATATATCGATTAAACAGAAAGAAGTCGCAGGGAGCCAAATCAGGTAAATTCGATGGCTGTTGGATGGTATTCGTTTTGTTCTTGGTCAAAAAGTTACGGATAATGATGGCATTGTGCGAAGGTGCGTTATCATGGTGCAAAATCCACGAGTTGTTTGCCCCACAAATTCGGTCTTTTTAGTTTCCAACAGCCATCGAATTCACCTGAGTTTGGCTCCCTGCGACTTCTTTCTGTTCAATCGAATCAAAAAACCACTACGAGAACGCGTTTTAGCAGCCGAGAGGAGATAATGGAAAAATCGAAGACGGCTCTGATGGCCATACCGAACACCGAGTATAAAAAATGTTTCGAGGATTGGATCAAGCGCTGGCATAAGTGCGTTGCAGTCGATGGGGAGTACTTTGAAGGAAACAATATTAATATTGACGAATAAACTTGTATTTTGCATTTTTTTAAATAAATTCCGGGAACTTTTTGATCAAGGTAGTATATATATATAGAATACATGTATAACTTGTACACTTTTTAGGCAAAAATCGGTAACCCCTTCTCCGATCATTGCCAAATTCAACATCAACCTACCTTTAATGATACTCTATCCATAAAAAAAGTTAAGCTCGATATCTTAAAATTTGCGAAAATTAGGGCAATCATATAGACTTTTTTAGATAAAAATTGAGAACCCCTTCATTATTAGCAATTTTTATTAATTTGGTAAAGGTTTTTTTTTAAGTTTTTGAATTTTTTAAAAATGCCCGTGGTTGCTCTAACTTTTGTAAATTTTGAAATATTAGACTATTTTTAATTTCATTATATTCTTCAGTTTTTTCTACTCCTATTTCATATATAATTCTTTAAGATTTGATTGATTAGATCCATTTTTTTATACACGATTAAAGATCTATATGTGAAATATGCTGTAATTACTTTGTGTTTTATATGTGAAATATGTGTGGCAAATTTTGAAATATCGAACTATTTATAGTTTTATTATATTCTTGGCAACTTTATACCCCTATTTTATATATAATTATTAAAAATTTTATTGATTAGACCCAGCTTTATAAAGTTTCTATGTATGTACAAATTCTCCGAAATTTTAAATGTGTTTAACACCAAAAATGATGAATCAAATTTTAAAGAATTATATATAAAATAGGGGTAGAAAAGACTGAAGAATATAATGAAATTAAAAATAGTCCAATATTTCAAAATTTACAAAAGTTAGAGCAACCACGGGCATTTCTAAAAAAATTCAAAATTTTTTTAAAAAAGAACCCCTTTACCGATCACCGCCAAATTCAATACCAACCTTCCTTGAACGATACTCTATCGATTAAAAAAAAAAACAGCCCGATATCTCAATATTTGCGGAAGTTAGAGCAACCACAACATCAAATGTGCACATACACACACACACACACACACATACGGACATTTTTTTTAGGCGATATTTCGACGTTTTACAACAATCTGAATATATTGGCAAAAAAAAACTTAAAAACCAATTTCTTCGTTGCTTTATTCTACCCCTATTTCATATATAATTTTTTTTAAATTTGGTTGATTAAACCCAAATTAAACGCAATTGAAGGTTCATATACAAAATTCACGAAAACAAAGCTTCCTCTATGAGGAAGCAAAATGTCCGTATGTATGTATGTATGTATGTATGTATGTGCACATTTGATGTTGTGGTTGCTCTAACTTCCGCAAATATTGAGATATCGGGCTTTTTTTTTTTTTTAATCGATAGAGTATCGTTCAAGGAAGGTTGGTATTGAATTTGGCAATGATCGGTAAAGGGGTTCTTTTTTAAAAAAATTTTGAATTTTTTAAAAAGATTTCGAATTTTTTTTTAAATGTCCGTGGTTGCTCTAACTTCCACAAATATTGAGATATCGAGCTGTTTTTTTTTTTTTAATCGATAGAGTATCATTCAAGAAAGATTGGTATTGAATTTGGTGATGATCGATAAAGGGATTCTTTTTTAAAAAAATTTTAAATTTTTTTAGAAATGTCCGTGGTTGCTTTAATTTCCGCAAATATTGAGATATCGGGCTGTTTTTTTTTTTTTTAATTGATAGAGTCTCGTTCAAGGAAGGTTGGTATTGAATTTTCCAATCTTCCTTGAAAAATATAATACTTAAGAAAAATAATCTCGAAATCGAAATAATATCCACGTATATACATTAATCTTAACAGATTTTAAGATAATGGGTTTTTTTGGTAGGAGGAGGAAAATGTTTATGCATACCCCTTGTGACGATCCTGTTATTATGTAACTATGTTTACATAATATGTTAAATAAAAAAAGACTGTATAAGCTGATAGTTTCACATATTAATCTCATTTTAGTAATCTGTGATTACGAGGCGTTTGAATATTTAAATATATATTTTGGAAGATATATTTAACGGTCATATTTGTCGAAATGGAAGATTTTAATAACGGAGTTTACAAAATATATACAAGTAGTGAAGAATGTAGAAAAAGTAATAATTAATAAATAATAATATAAATAATAATTTAATTTTTAGAATAAACAATAATATTCTTTAAATTATTTAGTTTTGGATGATAATATGGACCAAAAACTTCTTGAAGTATTGTTAAATTACGAAGAAACTGTAACATCTATGAAATTGATCATAGATGAAATACTTCAAGAGATCATAAAAGAAAAGGCAAAAAAACGAAAGTTTGGAAACGAAAATAAAAATAATGTTGAAAAAAATTTACAAAAAAAAGCAAGAGGAACAGAATAAAAGAGAGAGTAAAAAGAAAAAATAGAGAAAATAGAAACGAAAAATTTGTTAAAAATCTGTCAAAAAAATAAGCTATTGGTAAGTGTTCTTAATTTTAATTAAACGTTTGTGAAAGTTATTTAAAGTAATAAATCATTGACAATCATTTAGGACAGAAAATGGAATTACCACCAGTAAAAATTATATTAGAAGGATCTCGTCTAATTTCGTGAACACGGTCCCCAACATTGTTTATTGGAGTAGCGGTTAGCCTCTTTGTTTCAGCATCCGCAGGCACTCGCAGTAGTCGCAGTCGATTAAATTACTGGTAACGTTTACGTCATTGATAACGTCCGGCCGAATACAATTAAGGTAAAGGATTTTTCTTTGTGAATGCACTTTGATTAAATTCATACAATCGTTTATTCGCTTAACGTATGTTTCTTTTAGATAAATTTCAATGTCACGATGGAACTTGTATACTGAATTTAAAAGCATGCAATGGCGTTTTCGATAATAATTGCATATCTCTTTCGCTGCGATGGCATCGACGATTGTTATGATGACAGCGACGAGAGACATTATTTAAGTGAACTAAATCATATGGTTAATTGCACCGCGCCAGCCAGCATAACTCCGTGAACAATAAGTTTCTTTATGAAACATTTGTATATCCTAGTCTTAAAATTTAAAACCTTGCAAATATTTAATTTATTTATTTACGCATTTTATTTTTTCTTTTGTCGCATATATGTACAGAGTATCTAATAGTAATAATTATCGTACCATCTCTCGTACGTAGACAGAGCGAGTTAAACTTAATAAAAAGTCCTTTACTGTTTTGCGTGTTTCTTAATATTTGTTAATAAATTAATAATAAATTAATTAATAAAAATTCACGAATCAGTACATCCGCGCGACTCATCCGGCGAGAAGAGATAGCCCAGCGTCACACGACGATTGCAATTGCTACGCGCGCGCAAGGCTTTGGAAGGAATGTGCATCTAGCAACAATAAATAATGTGTACAGGATGTCTGTATACATAGTATATAATATATAGATATATACATTTAACAACACATTTCTTGTTATATACTTTAAAGTACTGAATATTTATCGATTCAATACTTTAAAGTACGTAACAAGACCTGTTAAATGTGTGCACTTCGATGGATTTATTTCACTCTACAAGGCTTTAAACTTTGAATTTATTTATTAATCTGCTTCACATAAAGAGAGAAAATAGTGAGTGATCTCGTATCTCCTTCCTGCATAAATACTTGTTTTAGCACCGAATGTCGGTATTATTTATACTTGTGGAGATGCAACACGTCGAGCTATATTACGACTCTAGTCTCGCAACATCTCGCCGAGACAGCTTCTTTACTGTCATCTTCGCGAAAAGAATCGAGGTGCTATTCACTAGTGTGGTGGCGTCGAAAACTTTTCTGCTGCTTCACGACCGCGAGAGGATCGTTGTTCACGAGGAGAGAGAAAAATCGCGCGGTCGAGAATTGCTGGATCCCCGGATCGCTCGCGGTTCTCTCCGTCCACCGATCTGATGCGTAGGTTACTCCTCGCGGAAATGATGGTACGCGCCCCCGGGTTATACAGTCGATGGCAGCAGAAGTATACAAAGTATGAATCGTAACGATGTAGTCTTTTTTAAATTATTTTTGCTTAAAAGATCAAAATTTGCTCTAGGATTTTTGGTATCCAAATTTCTATGACAGCAGAAACTTGAAGAGTAAAAATCTTAGAAATTTTCTATATATGTCTCAATTAGATAATAAAATTATAATAAATGATTTTTTAATAAAAAATAGCAAAATGTAATTATCTTAAATTCAATTTAATTATTTTTGGCAGTTACATACAAACTATAATAAAATACTATTACAATAGTATAACGGTATGTATTTAATAATAACAACTAGCAATCCTTGGTAACTGAATCCTTGCTGCCCGAACTTTAGACAAATTTAAATATTTGTTCGCGTTACATAAATTAATTATAGATTCAATGTCCATTTCTATCTTTGCATTAGCACAAGAGTAATAATAAAAATATGGCCACTTCATGGCTATCTACTTGAACCTGTTATAACGTCAACTAACTTATGGAACTTTACACGTTTTATAACATCTGTAGAATGCAAAAAAGGAAAATAAATATCTAATGAAATATAATAAAATCACAAAATGTAAGAATGGTGGTTGCCCATAAGAGACATTGCCAAATGGGTAAGAATACGTCAGAAATATCACGATTTGGACGTGGTTTCCGGATTGATTTGCAAATTGGTGAAATTATAGTATTGGATAAGAGAAATTAAAAGATCAAAGGATTTTTGAAAATTTTGAAAATTGTAAAAGTTACGCCATGTTGAATTTTTTACTAAGTATTTTTTTAAGTATTAATATTTACGAAACTATTCATCGGATTTTAATAAAATTTAAATATGTTATACTTGAAATCATGCCTTTTTAGATTATTGCATTATTGAAAACGATTTTTTTAATTTTGACCAAAAAAAAGTAAAAATATATTTTGGAATCGTTTTTGTTCGAACGGGACCAATTTGTCAGAAATTTTGTGAGATAATAAAATATTCCTTATAGTGTAACCTTTTTTAAAAAAAAAAAATTAATGGAGACTCTAATAGGTTCTGAGATATCGCAATTTTCGTGAAAGCGTGCAGCACCGCGCGGCTCGCCCGTACAGTGCCACACGTAGTACAAGGCGCTTGTTCGAGCTTCGCTAGCGCCTAAGCTATTAACCTTAGAGTAGGGCTCTCACGGACTTTTTTATAGGAAATTTTATGCTCTACGAAAAAGGTCCAGTACAATTTTGTCGTAAAGTGCACCGTTTTCGATACGGAGGCGTTAATATGAAAACAATCTGAACATATTGGCAGAAAAAACTCAAAAATCAATCTCTTCGTTGGTTTCTTCTACTCCTATTTCATATATAATTTTTTAAAATTTGGTTGAAGACCAAATCCAACTTAAACGCAATCAAAGGTTCATATACAAAATTCACGAAAACAAAGCTTCCTCTATGAGAAAGCTATGTTGGGCAAAATTTTCCTATAAAAAAGTCCCGAAGAGCTCTAGTGTAAAGTTAATAGCTTAGGCACTAGTGAAGCCCGAACTAGCGCAAATGCATGCGTGGAAGAAATTTACAGGATGAGACAAAAGACGGCTTAGCTTGATACTTCATACGCGTGGGTAATTTGAAAGCGAAGATAAGTTTATCTTCGCTTTCAAATTACCCACGCGTATGAAGTATCAATCTAAAGGGGCTTTTTCATGCTGACGCTCGACGCTTGATTTGGGCGTCAAAACTGGTCACGTGACCAACTTCAAGACCGGAATCAATATCAACTTTCATGAACACACACGGTCAAACACGTCTAATTATTTTTTAACGATATAATATATGCACTTTGTTTACAGTCAACGATTTGCAATTGACAAGCAATTGACTGAAACGATCGTCAAGCGTCAAAGCTGAACACAGTTGAGCTTTTGCCATTTGACGCTGGAATTCAAAAGACTAGCTATCAATGTGACCTATCATGTGATCAATTTTGACGCCCAAATCGAGCGTCGAGCGTCAGCATGAAAAAGCATCTTAAGCCGTCTTTTGTCTCATCCTGTGAATTTCTTCCACGCATGCATTTGCGCTAGTTCGGGCTTCACTAGTGCCTAAGCTATTAACTTTACACTAGAGCTCTTCGGGACTTTTTTATAGGAAAATTTTGCCCAACATAGCTTTCTCATAGAGGAAGCTTTGTTTTCGTGAATTTTGTATATGAACCTTTGATTGCGTTTAAGTTGGATTTGGTCTTCAACCAAATTTTAAAAAATTATATATGAAATAGGAGTAGAAGAAACCAACGAAGAGATTGATTTTTGAGTTTTTTCTGCCAATATGTTCAGATTGTTTTCATATTAACGCCTCCGTATCGAAAACGGTGCACTTTACGACAAAATTGTACTGGACCTTTTTCGTAGAGCATAAAATTTCCTATAAAAAAGTCCGTGAGAGCCCTACTCTAAGGTTAATAGCTTAGGCGCTAGCGAAGCTCGAACAAGCGCCTTGTACTACGTGTGGCACTGTACGGGCGAGCCGCGCGGTGCTGCACGCTTTCACGAAAATTGCGATATCTCAGAACCTATTAAAGTCTCCATTAATTTTTTTTTTTTAAAAAAAAGGTTACACTATAAGGAATATTTTATTATCTCACAAAATTTCTGACAAATTGGTCCCGTTCGAACAAAAACGATTCCAAAATATATTTTTACTTTTTTTTGGTCAAAATTAAAAAATTCGTTTTCAATAATGCAATAATCTAAAAAGGCATGATTTCAAGTATAACATATTTAAATTTTATTAAAATCCGATGAATAGTTTCGTAAATATTAATACTTAAAAAAATACTTAGTAAAAAATTCAACATGGCGTAACTTTTACAATTTTCAAAATTTTCAAAAATCCTTTGATCTTTTAATTTCTCTTATCCAATACTATAATTTCACCAATTTGCAAATCAATCCGGAAACCACGTCCAAATCGTGATATTTCTGACGTATTCTTACCCAAATCCATCTCGTCCTGGACTTGGGTCTAAGACAATGGGCCAATATCCTCTAATAAATCATTATTATGCGTAATAGTGATTTATTACGGGATATTGTTGTGTGTACATTGCTCCTCTCGTTCCCCTTATATTTCTTCTTCCGCGAAATCCTCCTCTTATGCGATTTCTTCCACCTCTCTGCCATCTTTTTGCTATATAACAAACAAATTTATTTTAGAAATTAAGAGCGAGCAAACTCGGCTCAGTCAAAAACGCTAAAAGATTGACTACCATGTAATTCGAAAATTAGCTGTATTTTAAGATTAATTGTACTTACGTTTTATTGGTTGTGGAGTTGTTGAAGCTGCCGGTATCGATGTTGTTGATGACGTTATCGGTGCCGATGTTGATGGTGCCGGTGTTGGTAAAGCTGCCGGTACCGCTGTTGATGGAGCTGCCGGTGCCGATGTTGATGGAGCTATATAACAAACAAATTTATTTTAGAAAATAAAAAGCGAGCAATCTCGGCCCAGTCAAAAACGCTAAAAGATTGACTACCATGTAATTCAAAAATTAGCTGTATTTTAAGATTGATTGTACTTACGTTTTATTTGTTGCGGAATTGTTGAAGCTGCCGGTGCCGGGGTTGTTAAAGCTGCCAGTGCCGCTGTTGAGGGAGCTGCCGGTGCGGATGATGGAGCTGCCGGTGCGGATGATGATGGCAATGGCAGTGGCTGAGTTACGGCGGCGAGTTTACGCCGCAACTCAGCAATCTCAGCCTTCAATTGTGCAATTTTAATCTGTTCCGCATTTTTATCGGGCATATCTTTATCCTATAAAATGAATAAAAAATTCAGTCGGAGCGAGACCGACACATTAAATGTTACAAATATAAATGTACACTTACATTCATAATATTGAAGCAAAAAAATTCGCCGATTGAAAGATGCGGACTTTTCTTCCTCGTATTTTTCGCGATAGTAGATAGTTTTTTATTTTTCACGGCTTATTGCAATATGCACAACTTCCCTTCTTATAAAATCGATAGTACGTATTATCCATATACGATTATCGAACTAGGATTATCGACTGAAATATGGTATTATCGTGATCTATTTGGTTAATGATTGTGGATGCGTAATCTTCTATATCTTATGCGGATATCTTCTATATCTTATATGAAAAATTCCATATAGTCTTGTAAACCTTAAACTGTATTTTTTTAAAGAATATATTTTATGACATCGAATTTGGCAGAGTAATTGATGTCCTGCAAGGACACGAAACTGTTGTGTCGTGTCTAGTTTAGAGTTCTACTTATCGAGTGATTATATCTGGATCGTGGGATTGCACTGCAAAAGTTTGGCTTGAATACACTTCTTAAAAATTATTAATATATCGAGGTAAAGTATCGCTTTTATATGTTATTGTAGTGCAATAAATATATAAATTCAATAAATTCTTGTACTGATTACAAAGACGTATGTTGATATCTGGTACAGAAGATGGCGAATTTAAAAAATTATTAATATATTCGAGGTAAAGTATCGCTTTTATATGTTATTGTAGTGCAATAAATATATAAATTGAATAAATTCTTGTACTGATTACAGAGACGTATGTTGATATCTGGTACAGAAGATGGCGAATTGTTTATGGAGCATAAATAATTACAATTTACAATCTACTATTAAAGGTAAATATTTTTTTCTTCAAGCTATCCTTAAAAATGTAAAAAAAATGGTTATGTTAAATAGTAATATGCACATAGACGCAAAAAATTGCAACAAGATATAAATTTACGCAAATTTTACATCTTATTTATTTAATCATTTGTAGGCTTTAGTTATAAAACGAAAATAAGGATACTATTATTTATTAATATTTATTAATATCTGTTGATTGTTTGTTGTCTAAAGGTCATACATGCAGAGTAAACGCGATAACGTTCGATAAACAATGCAGTAGCATAATATCATGTGTAGAAGAAAAAGTATTAAATATTATCAATGTTCGAACAAGTACATAGATATATTTCGTCAATTTATTTGCTACCCCTATATATATATAAATATATTTCTTTTAAATTTGGTTAATTAGAGCCAACTTTATATGCAATCAAAGGTTCATATATTTCGTCGTTAAAAAAATATATGTAAAGTTTTCATCGATGTGACCCCTGCTAAAAATTTTACAGAGGGTCAAAGATAAAAAAAACAGTTTTTCGCGAATATTTCTTTATTTATTCAGTCCTATTACAAAATTTGTAGCTTATAAAATTCTCTCCAAAAAATGTTCTATAAGTTTTTTTTTGTAAAAGGAATACTTTTCACGTAATAAATTTTGTAAGATATACCGCTGCACGGTACGGAGCGCGCTGACAGACGTCAAATAAATTGAAGCGTCGCACGCGCGTAGAAAAAATGTCATATCTTTCGAACGAATCATCGTACAGAAATGATCAAAGAATCGTTGAAAAGCAGAAACTTTCAGCTTCTTAATGCAACTTTGTTCGTTATTCTATGATAATTTTTGAAAATTCGATAGTTTTAACAAATTGTTACATGCATTTTTTACCTTTTTTAAATAAAATTTTGTAGAGAATTTTATAAGCTACAAATTTTGTAAAACCATTTTTCCCGTAGGACTAATGAATAAAGATGTCTGTTAAGTTAACACCCCCCCCCCCCCCACACACAAAACCGGAATAACACATATGCAGAAATTAAGTGCTCTTAATGTGCTAATTATGTGCTCTATTCACGATTTTTGTGCTCGAGCGGTTTCACGGGAAATCGTAATTGAAAGTGGGGGTGCTGGCTTAACGTAAGCTAGCACCCCCACTCATTAAAATACATATAAAATAAAAAAATCAATATGCTAGAATTATGTGCTTTTTATGTGCTCTCAAATGCTTCAAACAAAATTAGTCTATCTGTAATAGTTTAAAAGATATACGCAAAAAAAGATCTATATACTACTGATATAAGAGTAAAGTACCAGTTATAATACAGATAGCTAATTGGTTTTAGTCTTAAAATGTTCCTTAATTTATGTGCTTTTAAAATATGTAGAATAAGAGTTTTGTGCTTGTCCCCTTCAGCCGACAAACCTCCTTGAAAGTGAGCACCCCATACGTATAAGAGTAAAGTACAGTTAGAATACAGATAGCAAATTGGTTTTAGTCTTAAAATGTTCTTTAATTTATGTACTTTCTAAATATGCACAACGAGATTTCCGTGCTCATCCCCTTCGGCCGACCCGAACGTTAGTATCCCATACGTACAAGAGTAAAGTACCAGTTATAATACAGATAGCTAATCGGTTTTAGTCTTAAAATGTTCCTTAATTTATGTGCTTTCAAAATATGTAGAATAAGAGTTTTGTGCTTGTCCCCTTCAGCTAACAAACCTCCTTGAAAGTAAGCACCCCATACGTACAAGAGTAAAGTATCAGTTAGAATACAGATAGCAAATTGGTTTTAGTCTTAAAATGTTCCTTAATTTATATGCTTTCAAAATATGCACAACGAGATTTCCGTGCTCATCCCCTTCGGCCGACCCAAACGTTAGTACCCCATACGTACAAGAGTAAAGTACCAGTTATAATACAGATAGCTAATTGGTTCAGTCTTAAAATGTTCTTTAATTTATGTGCTTTCAAAATATGCACAACGAGATTTCCGTGCTCATCCTTTTTGGCCGACCCGAACGTTAGTACCCCATACGTACAAGAGTAAAATACCAGTTATAATAGATAAGCTAATTGGTTCAGTCTTAAAATGTTCCTTAATTTATGTGCTTTCAAAATATGCACAACGAGATTTCCGTGCTCATCCTTTTTGGCCGACCCGAACGTTAGTACCCCATACGTACAAGAGTAAAATACCAGTTATAATAGATAAGCTAATTGGTTTTGGATAAATATATTACATAAAGGACATATCTATTTACATTTTACATTTATAACAACCTTTAATTTTATAAAATTCCAAGAACTACATATAACTTAGAACTTAAAGATGCCAAAAAAATATAAAGACACAATATTCCATAATATATATCACACTAGAAATATATGCAACACTTTAGTAATATAATTATCTTATGATTCATTTCAAATAGCTATTATATTTATACAATAATCTCGTAAAAATCCGATTAAGAATATTTTAAAAGCAATTAAATGCGCAAAAATAAATGGAGAAATATTTTCAGCTTATAATCGATAGGCTGGAAATGAATCGTTATGTTAGTAAGCACTTTACACTTTAAGTATAGTGGTGATCACTTTCAGGAAAGTTTGTCGGCCGAAGGAGATGAGCACAAAAACTTTATTCTGTACATAAAAGCTGTATAAAAGCTTCTGTATTTAAAAGCACATAAACTGAGGAACATTTTGAGAATAAAACCAATTAGCTCTGTATTATAACTGGTACTTTACTCTTGTACGTATGGGGTACTAACGTTTGGGTCGGCCGAAGGGGATGAGCACGGAAATCTTGTTGTGCATATTTTGAAAGCACATAAATGAAGGAACATTTTAAGAATAAAACCAATTCGCTATCTGTATTCTAACTGGTACTTTACTCTTATATCAGTAGTATATAGATCTTTTTTGCGTATATCTTTTAAACTATTACAGATAGACTAATTTTTATATGTAATTTTAATGAGTGAAAGTGCTAGCTTACGTTAAGCCAGCACCCCCACTTTTAATTGCGATTTCCTGCGAAACCGCTCGAGCACAAAAATCGTAAATAGAGCACATAATTAGCACATAAAGAGCACTTAATTTCTGCATATGTGTTATTCCAGTTTTGTGTGGGGGGGGGGGTGCTAATTTAACAGACATTGAATAAAGAAATATTCGCGAAAAACTGTTTTTCTTTACTTTTAACCCTGTATAAAATTTTTAGCAAAGGTTTCCCGTAGGACTAATGAATAAAGAGATATTCGCGAAAAACTGTTTTTCTTTACTTTTAACCCTCTATAAAATTTTTAGCAAAGGTTACATCGATAAGGATCTCGTAAAATAGTCACTTTGCGATGACCTTACCTTGATAGTTTCATATGTAGAGTTAATAAAAGAAACCAATTGCTGTAAAAAAAAAATTAATCGTTTAAACTTTCGGACGTAATTTTTGTTAAGAATTTTCTGAGATATTTCAAAGTTTTGTCATAATATTTTTATATTTTTATATTTTAATATAAAATATGTAATATCTCGTAAAATAGTCACTTTGCGATGACTTTACCTTGATAGTTTCATATGTATTGAGCTGCGAGAAAAGTGCTCAAAAAATTTTAGCATCGGTTATCATGTAAAAATTTGCAAAAATAAATTTTGAAATCACATATATAACCTTTATTTTATTATACACTTTTACTTATTATTATAGATGTAATCATATTAATTAATATATTATAGATTTTAATGCATTTTATGCCAGCTTTACATCACTCTTACTAAAAAATACCGTCGAATTATTTGACTATTGGCGAAAAAACTATTATAAACTATTGGTGAGACCGATAGTGTTTAATAGGTTTTTCATCAATAATCGAATAGTTCAAAAGTATTTTTTTATAGGGCAGTGTCATGCACGTGCCACGTTGAAAACTCGCTAGTCTCATGTCTGCATTATGATAGTACCTTACTGGCGCCATGTTAGCACCATGCACGTGCCACGTTAAGAACTCGCTAGTCCCATGTCTGCATTATGATAGTACCTTCCCTTATAGAAAAGTATTACTGGTAAAGGTTTTACAAATTTTTTACATAAAATTTATTTCTTTTATTATCATGAAATAATTCATTGATTTAATTATTATGTTTCTTAAGATAATTTTTAAAAAAATTATATATTTGCGCTGTTTATGACATATGTAGACTATATATAACACTTACATCAAATTAAGAAGTAGTCTACCACGTAAGGCAGTTGGCTCACGATCCAGAGGTCCCGAGTTCGAATCCCACCAAGGTAAGTGTTTTTTTCAGATACAAGAAAATATTTATAATCATAGACTGCATCTTAAGAAACAAATTTAGTTATAAAATAGTAATAAAATTTCAAAAAAAAAATTTTTTTTTATGCCGGGTGAATATCATATAAGGGTTACTGGCGCCATGTTAGCGCCATGCACGTACCACTCGCTAGTCCCATGTCTGCATTATGATAGTACCTTACTGGCGCCATGTTAGCGCCATGCCAGCATTGTGGCGCCAGCGGGCAAAACGTGACGATTTCGCGGATGGCGCTTACCAGCGTGCCATGCCAGCTCTTGAAGTGGCAGTGTGGCACGCTGGTCAGTGCCATGCAAGCGCCTAGTCAAAATTTCTACCAGGGATGGCGTATTTTAATGAAAAAACGTTATAAACAGTCACAAGTGACATGGAAGAAAAAAATGAAGAAAATACAGGAAAAATTATGTATTGCTGAAAAAATTCCAAATACAGTTCGGAAAATATTAAATAAAGATCAAATGAAAATGTTAACTCTTCAATTTAAAAAAATGCCTAAGTGGTGTGATGCGACATTAATTAAAGGATATCGAATAAAATTTGCTTGTGGTAATTCAGGATATCGCGAATTTATTAACCCAAGGACTTCCACTTCCTTCATTTAGAACATTAAATAAAAAATTAAAAAACTGTAAATTTTTGAGCGGAATAAGTAATGAAATTTTTGATTTTTTAAGCGTAAAAATTTTGCAATTTTAAAATAACATCGACAAAGATTGTTTAATAGTTCTAGATGAAGTCAAGAGACACGGTAGTGTCTCGCGCCAAGTACACGCGGAGCGAGACCAACCGTGACTCTTTTACGCGACGCGACGATTTGCAAGTACTCGAGATGTTGAGATCTCGATAACGAGTGAACGGATCAAGTTCTAAATAGGCTTGATCGATAGCTTGGGGTCGATTTGGGGGGGGTCCGTTCTTTTCATTTTTCCGCTACGTGCCCTACGAGCGGAGATATTGCGAGCAAAAGTCGAAATGTGAAAATTTTATATTAAGATACTCCTCCTCCTCCTAACGCCGACGTCTTTTTGTAACATTTTAATAACATACATATAACAGAGAAATGTCACTTTCACTTTTTCGACACTGGCGGCTAGCAGCGTTAGTATCGCAGTGCAGTGCAGTGCAGACAGCGCGGACAGTGCGGACAGCGCGTTGTCACAGTTATTAACCTAACCTAACACGGTAGTGTCCCGCGTCAAGTACGCGCGGAGCGAGACCGACCGTGACTCTTTACACGCGACGTGACAATTAATATTTTTTCTGATTCAAGGTAATTTTTTTATATTTACATGTTTATTGTTTTATATTTACATGTAATTATCCTATTGTTATACGACGCGAAGCGAGACCGCACCGTGACTCTTTTACGCGACTAGTGCATGTGACAGGAATTATAATAGTTTACGTTTACGTGAATATTACTTCTGTAGTAACTTATACGAACAATATCATCGTAGTTACTCTAAAATTTCCAGTTTATGCGGAGGAATTATCGTATTGTTCGTAAGTTACTACAGAATTAAGTAACGCTCGCGTAAACGTAGTATAGGTTAGATTACCGGGTTCTTACAAATTTTACATAAAACACGAGATTTACTTATGGGAGCTTTCCAGCAAGCGACACAAGTCGACACAGGTATCATTTTGTCTTTGTTACTCATTGCCAAAAAAGAAAGATAGAACGTTTGTGTCGGCTTGTGTCACTTGCTGGAAAGCTCCCTATGTATGCAAGTTTAACGCCTATTGAGTTAAATGTAATGTAAATAACACGATGTTATATATGCGGTTTGGCGTGAATATATATATATATATATATATATATATATATATATATATATATATGTGATGTGATTCTGCTCAGTGCTCTGAATGTTGTGATTTTTGCCCAGTGTTTTATTAGAAGGACGTGAAAAAGAGCAGGAAAAGGAAAGAACGCTAGCGGCGAAGCAGGCAGAAAAGAACAAACAGAAGAGACAGATTCAAACTTTAATCTGGACGAAGACGAAGATGAAGCTGAGATGTCTTCTGACAAAGACAATGCCGAAAAATCCCCGCAGTCAGAAAATGTGCAATCTGATGGCCCCGCGATTAAGAAGATATTTATTGTAAATAATATACGGATTCGGAAGCCTTTTTCCAGAAGTATACATTATCGGAAGAAATCATGACGAGACTCGAATCTGTCAGGGAAGCGTTGAAAGATGATATCGCCCAGGCTAATCCAATGTGGAAAATTATAGCTGGACAGGTTAGAATCGCACGTGTTGCTTAGAAATTACAGTCTCTAAACAAAGTTTGCACAATCGTTTTATATTATTTAACTTTTAAACTGACATGTGTTCTCCTTGGTACTTATAAACATGAAATAATTATGAGAACAAAAAATCATTAATATTAGGCCACTTCAAGTTACGTACATATACAGATAATGTGATTATTGTGAATGCATTGTTCAATGTTCATTGTTCATGTAGGATAAAGAAGAAATATGTTCCAAAAGTGAAGATAGCGACGATACTGATGAGCCGACGAACAATAGCGAGTCCCAAATAATGTGTGTCACAAATCAATCAGTGCCATTACAATCTACTCAGTTTTACTTCACGCAAGTCGAGAGAGCAGCAGAACCAGAGAAACCTGCTGTCGCATTACCACAAAGGTGTGATATTTTAGAATGCGCTTGTGAGAATTTAGAACGAAATAACGGCAGGCTAGACTTCGCTCAGTTAGAAAGCTTATCCGATGAGGATCTTGTCCCACTAGTGGACGAGATGAGAGGAAAATTAAGTCCCAAGGGTATCTATAATCTGTGTCTGTCGATGAGCGATATGACTATCGACCAGAAAATGAAGTATATCAATACATTTTGCACGCATATCTTGCTACCGAAGGTACCAATGGTATATTACCGATTTTACTAGATACTTTTTCCTCATACGCACATTAATTATTGTTCGTACTTTGTTCATAGATAGTCGAACTCGTGGAGCCATCTCGTTTATTGTCATCTGCTATTGTTGAATGCATTAAAATATTTTCCGATGAGGTTCAGCAATTTATATTTGTTCCTATTCTCAATACTGAGTTGAAAGACGTAACGTTGGTCACCACCATTGTGAACACATTTGACCAGGAAAGGAAAGCAATTCTCTTAAAGTAAGTTTCACACAATCATGTGATACAGTCCAGGTTAATTTCACCTGAAAACTAAGAGATTATTTAAACTTAAATTTAAATAATTATTTTATATTTGAATAAAATTTTATTCAATTATAAAAATTGAAATTATGGAAATCGCAAGTAGATTTAATGATTTTTTAAATATATTTTTTGCAGAGAGTTTCTTGCGCGTTTCCAGGAATTGAAATTGTGGCACATATCTATATTGCAAAATTTTTTATCCATAAGACTGGACCACAACATGACCGATCAAATTATCAAACTATTCTCAGAGAAGGCACTTTATTATTCCAAAGATAAGAACTTTGGAAAGCTTGTGCTGTCATTTTTAAAAGTTAATACAGCACTATCTGAAGAGCAGAAAAGTATAATGACTGAAGTCGCCGCCGTGAATAAAACGTTATTAAAAAAACCTATAGAAAGTATTTTAAGCAAAATGTAATCGCTAAATCACACATATAACGACGCGAACAATTGTCTAGTTGTCCTCCGATTAACAAATTTACACATATATTTGAGAATTAAAATTTTTTTAAGTTGAGATTTAATCTTTTTATATTATAATGATTTTCAAATATATTTTTGTACTTATATTCGATATTAATAACATTACAACCTAGTTATAATTTATACGTATAATTTGTTTTGTTCTTAATATGAATTAAAATTTCTTTAGGCATAATTCTTGAGGATTTTTACTTTTATTTCCAATACACAGATTCACAATCCATTGACTTTTTTTATTTTGTTTTATGTAAGTACTTTTCCAGCTTTATCAATTAAAATTTCTTCATCTTTTTATTCAGCTTCTGTCCAAACTTACTCCTCAGTTTTTTACTATAATATTTATATACCGTTATAAGAGTGAGAGAGATGCACAACGTCTTCCCTAGTGCCTGGTGTTTCCGATGGCTAATGATGGGATATTCGTTCTTTTCGCATCGAATTTGGTATTATCCGTTAATAAAGCATAGTATTTATAATGTGCTAATTGGATAAAATTTGCTACTTAAGAGTCTGATGGAGACATTAATAACTAATACTAATTGGACGAAAGGCGATGCGCACGAGATACGAGTCCGTGCGCCGATCAGCTGACCGGAGGTTTTTTTATTCGAATGTTCGAATGATATATATAAAATGTAAAAATAACACGATGTTATATATGCGGTTTGACGTGAATATATATATATATATAGTATATATGATTTCTGCCCAGTGCTCTGAATGTTATGTGATTTAAGACGAAGATGAAGCTGAAATGTCTTCTGACGAAGACAATGCCGAAAAATCTCCGTAGAAAATGTGCAATTTGATGGCTTCGCGATTACGAAGATTAAGAAAAATCCAGATGTAGATACAAGTTTCTTGCCGGATAGGGAAAGGGAAGAGGACGAAAATAAACTTAGGGAAGAATTGGGACAAGAATGGGCTAAAAAGCAGAACGCGTTGAAGGAAAAAGAAATTGAGGTCACATTCAGTTATTGGGATGGATCTGGCTATCGTCGGAGTGTTACAATGAAGAAAGGTGAATGTCTCAGTGATTTGGAGATACTCCAGTGTCACTTTTGGAGTAACATTGGTGTGATATATAATGTTCTGCTGCATAAATTAAATTTTCAGATACAGGTAATTCTATCTATTAGCTTCTTCAGAGATGTTTAGAAGTTCTGAGGCGTGAATTCAGCGAACTTAAAACAGTAATGGCAGATCAGTTAATATATGTTGAGGAGGTTCTTATATTACCGCACCATTATACGTTTTACGATTTTATTGAAACTAAGGTAAAGATAACTAAATATAACGATAAAACTTATGAAGCAATATCACAATGTTGGCATGTTATTTTAATGTATGTAATATTGCAATTAGGCACGAGGAAAGAGCGAGCCCCTATTCACATTGACGTTTACGATGATATTCGTGTTATGCACGATGCTTCTTTCGGAACCGAGGAATCACATGCCGGAAAAGTTTTACTTAGGTATTTATCATTAAAAGAATACTTTGTATAATTCTCTTTTATGTTATTTCTCATTAGATCATGGTATGAAAGAAACAAACACATTTTTCCAGCAAGTAGATGGGAATTTTTTGATCCAATGAAAGGTTACGACAAGTATACAGTGTCGGATAAAAATAGAAAGAAAGATACAATTTGATAAACTTAGATTCAACGAATTGTCCAATTACGTTTAAAGTATTCAGATTCAAAGGACTGTAATTTAGTAGAGCTACATAATCGAGTAAATGAATTAAATATTATCACATAACTGAATGAATTAAAATCACAGTCTTTAAAAATACAATGTAGCTACAATATATATATATACATATATATATATATATATATATATATGTGTATCTATATATATATATATACATATATATATATATATATATATGTGTGTGTGTGTATGTCTATATATATATATATACACACATTACAATCTGTTGTATAATGAATTAATTGTACGATGAAACAAAGTTATTTACAATATTTACAGTCCTTTGAATCTGAATCCTTTAAAAGAAATTGGATAATTCGTTGAATCTAAGTTTATCAAATTGTATCTTTTTTTCTATTTTTATCCGACACTGTATACTTGTCGTAACTTTTCGTTGGATCAAAAGGTTCCCATCTACTCACTGGAAAAATGTGTTTGTTCATCTTGTACCATGATCTAATAAGAAAAAATTAAAAAATAACATGAAAGAGAATTATACAAAGTATTCTTTTAATGATAAATGCCTAAGTAAAACTTTTCCGGCATGTGATTCCTCGATTTCGACAGAAGCATCGTGCATAACACAAATATCATCATTGTGAACGTTAAATGTGAACAGAGGCCCGCTTTTTCCTCGTGCCTATAGACTTAACTGTTTGTTGTATGTAAATAAATATAGAGAAATATTTTCCGTGCAGGTGTATTATATCGTGCCATATACGCAAGTCTTTGCGACAGATAGCATCGTCTTGGCAAGATGCATTGTGGACATATGTGAAGAGCCTTCTAGATATTGAATCAGCACTGAGGTTAATGATGGTGAAAATATATACAATTATGTCGGAGGAATATCGGAAAAATGAAATCTCGTTGGAAGACGTGTTCAAATAATTGCACGTGTCGAAAAATTCAGTAATACGTGCCCAATCTAACAAACCCGATCATTCAAAAATATATAATATTAGATCAAATACTAAAGTTGATGGAAGAGATTGAAAGTATGATTTATATCGGCGTCTGCGACTCGCAGTTCCTCAGATTCCTGTACAGATATACATCGCGCCAATTTGTTTAACCCTTGTTTGCCACACTGGGATCAAAACAACCCCACGACCATATATTCCCTTAATTTTAAGTACAGAAACCTATGGGGAGCGGGTCTATAGCGACATCTGTCAAAAAAAAAAAAAAAAAAAATTTTTTGTAAAAACAGCTATTATTTCATTTGTTGGGGGCTATTTTAATTTTTTTATCATACATAATTTTAATTTTTGGCTATATAACCTACATAACTTTTAAAAGTAAGCTTTTAAGAAGTTATAAAAAAATTGGCAAGTTAAAATATTGAATAGCTTATTTGTTATAACAATTTTTGTCGCTGGGGTAGATTCCACCCCAATGTGGCAAGTACGTGACGTCTACAGAAGTGTGGCAAGTAAGGGTTAAGACTGCTTAATCATTGTATAATTTGCTCTTTGATAACGTTATCCGATACACAGAATAGAACTTTTAAATAGTTTTATAGTGAACAAAATAGCGGTAATATTAATGAATAATGCTAAGTGACTTCCTACTATGAAACTGCAGAGATGCGATAGAATTAATATGTTGATGTAGAAACGTTGATTATATGGATGTCGTAATATTTCTGAAGGACGCAATGTCTATTGATTTACGATTGTAGAAGTAAACTTTGCAATTTAGTTATTAGGTTGAATTTTTATTTAACGTTGATATTGCGCAGTGTTATAGGTGTGATATATTAAAATCAATCAGATTAATCAATATTTTAGTTATATATTTACAATCTAATTGGACAGTAATATACAATGATTGATTTAAACAATAACATAGCAGGTAGTTGTAAAAGTTTTCATATTCTCATCTCTTGTTCTTTAAACAGATATTCAGATACAAAAATAAACATAAAATAGCAAAGATAATTATATAAAAAAATTATGATGGATAATTACGGATAATACATCACAAATTGATTTAAGCATATTCTTGTGCAATATAGCTCATAAAGAAATATCAAAGGAAAGAGGTAACATGAATCTGTCATACTCTTTATAAAAATCTTGTTTTCCATAAGTACTGTGTCTTTCCCTATTTATAGTAACTGCTCAAGGATGATTGTAAAATATTAAGGAATTATCTATGTGTTTACATATGTGACTTCATCAACGTTTCATACAAGATTGAGCAGTATAGGAAAAGATAGCACAGAATCTTTGCGCATTACGCACGTCGCACGCTTTCCTTTGTTAACATCGAACCTGTAAATACGGCATTTCTTCATGAAACTAATTCGTTCCGCTAATATTTACAATAACGTATTCAAAGATACATTAATTTCAATGGTAATCGTAATTCAGATCTATTACATGTAATATACATTAAATTTATGACAATTAAATCATCATGATACGTAAAAGTGGTGCTGATGTTTGAAGGAAAATAAGAAGATTCACCACAGAGAGAACAGTAGTAAAACATATGACCGAAATCACGTTCTTTTATATGCTGTACGAGTGAGAGATTTGATAAATAGATTGCATAACTATATCGGAAGTACGCGATTTAGTCAATTTTACTTTCACACTATGCTGTGACTTTTTACTATATTGCGATTATGTTTTATGTTAAAATTGGAAAATATATACAAGGTGTACAACTAAAAGGGTTACAGATTATTATTTAAAAAAAACTAAGCAAAATATTAAATTGTTTTCTTTAGAAATAATAGTCCGTAACACCTTTAGCTTCACACACCTTGTACATACTGTTTATAAGATTATAGATATATTGGTTATAAGATTAAGATGCGTAACACTACAAAAAGGCGTGATATCTGTACAAAATAACCTTTTTGAAAAAAAGGTAAAAAAAGGCGCCAAGTACACGCATAGTAGTGTATATGTATTATGTTGTTACCTCGAAAAAAACAAAGTGGTAGTATTATACCTCCAAATAGCTTTACCCTGTACATACTGTTTATAAAATGCGTAATACTACAAAAAGGCGTGATATCCGTACAAAATTACCTTTCTTAAAAAAAAGGTAAAAAAAGGCGCCAAGTACACGCATAGTAGTGTATATGTTGTTACCTCGAAAAAAAAGAAAGTGGTAGTATTATACCTCGAAAAAACCTAAGTAACAAGTGGTAGATGTAATCTTTGTATCTCGAAAAATCTCGAAAAAATCTAAGCACTAGTATCTTTATTTCCAAAAAATTATAACCGAAGTGATACACATCACAAAATTATGTTACCTTATAAAAAAAGAGTCGCGCTTTAAGTGATCTATTACAATTACGAAAAAGAAATGATATCTCTGTAAATTACAGCGCCAATTACAAAGAGAACATATATATTGCCTCAAAAAATAATTGTTGCACTACTTTGAAAAATCTTTACATTGTGTCAATTAGAAAAAGAATGTATGATAACAATTTTATAAGATTAAAAAATTTTATTTAAATTTAACAAGGGAATACAAGATATTTAAATACAAAGTTTACATGTGTATTTTTTAGTGGTCACAAAGAATTACAGAGGTAACAGTACAAAATAAAAATATTTTATTAGAATATTTAATCCAACGAGAGAATACAAAGTATTTAAATACAAAGTTTATATATGTTTTTTTCAATAGAATAAAAGATTTAATCACAAAGAATTACAGAGGTAACAGTACAAAATAAAAATATTTTATTAAAATACATAAATTTTTCTTGTAAAAAAACTTGGCGCTGCTAGACCTCGAAATTGTAAATAAATAAGGACAACAATAAATAAAAATAATTCAGAGAAGAATGCGACAGAAGTAACAAAATGATTATCAGCGTGGTGTGTATGTGCGAGCGAGTGATATGGGTGTGTGTGACGACGGCGAATAATGCGGCTTGTAATTAAGTATGGGATAAGTTTATTTATTTATTTACAATTTCGAGGTCTAGTAGCGCCAAGTTTTTTTACAAGAAAAATTTATGTATTTTAATAAAATATTTTTATTTTGTACTGTTACCTCTGTAATTCTTTGTGACCACTAAAAAATACACATGTAAACTTTGTATTTAAATATCTTGTATTCCCTTGTTAAATTTAAATAAAATTTTTTAATCTTATAAAATTGTTATCATACATTCTTTTTCTAATTGACACAATGTAAAGATTTTTCAAAGTAGTGCAACAATTATTTTTTGAGGCAATATATATGTTCTCTTTGTAATTGGCGCTGTAATTTACAGAGATATCATTTCTTTTTTGTAATTGTAATAGATCACTTAAAGCGCGACTCTTTTTTTATAAGGTAACATAATTTCGTGATGTGTATCACTTCGGTTATAATTTTTTGGAAATAAAGATACTAGTGCTTAGATTTTTTCGAGATTTTTCGAAATACAAAGATTACGTCTACCACTTGTTACTTAGGTTTTTTCGAGGTATAATACTACCACTTTCTTTTTTTTTTAGGTAACAACATATACACTACTATGCGTGTACTTGGCGCCTTTTTTTACCTTTTTTTTAAGAAAGGTAATAAGTATAACACCAGCTAAAACATATGATACATCTACCAATACATTCGTAGGAAATGTAACTTTGCCAGGGCATGACGGTAATGAAGTAGCAACACATGCTTTAGTATTTATGCTTGCGGGTATTGGACAGAGATGAAAGCAAACTGTTGGATATTTTTACAGGAAATAGTACAGACGGATCTATTTATAAATCTTTAATATTAAAAATAATTGAAAAAGCGAATGAAGTAGGTTTACATGTCCATGGAATTGTATCCGACATGGGTTCGAATCAAGCGATGTGGAAATCCTTTGGCATTAATGTTTCGAGATATTCCACTGCACAAAATAAGTGTCAACACCCACTAGACAATACTTGACCCTTATGAAAAAGTACACTCAACTTTGATGGTTGACACCCAATTTGAGTGTTAGCACTAAGTTAACACTAAAATTTGGGCGTAAGTTTAGTGTTTGTCATCAAAGTTAAGTGTCAACACTTAAATTTTGGTGTAGATTGAGTGTTGACCATTAAGGTTTAGGTAAGTTGTGGGTTTAATCCTCAATGATGAGTGTATATTGAGAGTTTATTCTCAATGATAAGTGTAGGTTGGGGATTAAGCCTCAATGTTTAGTGTAGGTTGGAGATTGATCCTTATCGTTGGATGTTGGTTCGGTGTTAACAGGGTGTTAACCTTTAATGTTCTATGTCGATTTAATCAGTGTCGCCATGATCCCTTTATTGTTGGGTGTCGTTTAAATGTTATTGTGTTAATTTTTGTTAAGTGTCAATTGACGGCTTGGTTTATTGGAAGTGTTTCAGATAAAAGTTGAAAGGTTTGAGGGGGGCCAATAGACGATCTCATTGGATTTTGGATCCAGGGCCTGTATTGGACATCTTTTTTTTTTCACGACGTTTGTCACGCATTAAAAAATTTAAAAGAAGGAATACTCAATCATGTAAATGTTAATATTCCTTCCAAATTCGTTGAAAAATATAAATTGCCTACAAGCGTCGCAAACTCACAGCATTTAATACAACTGCTCAATTTGCAAAAAGATTGGGACTTACTGCATGTACCCAAGTTACGCGAGGAATACTTAGATAGATCTAGGCATTTTATGAAAATGAGGGTAAAAAGCGCATGCCACGTTTTGAGTCCAGAAGTGAGTTCTGCGCTGAACTATGTAGCTGATGAATACGATCGACAAGAGTATAAAACAACTTCTTGGCTAGTTTCACAAATTGCAAAATGGTTTAAAATTGTGCCAGAAATCTCACTTTTGCACTCAGTAAATATAATGAAAAAAAATATCACAAAACCATAAATTTTTTATACGAATTTATCGATTTAATTTCATCATTAAGTTTCGATTAAAAAAGCGATTGGAAGCTTTTTCAAAAAGGTATTGTTATATCGACATTGTCAATAATCGAATTAGCCAAGTACTTACTTGACAAAAGAAATTATAAATTTGTTTTATGCGGTCGCTTTACACAAGATTGCATCAAAAAATTATTTTCCGTTCTTAGATCGAAACATTCGACACTGAATGCATTACAATTAAAAAGTAATTTAAGATTAGTCACCATATCTCAATATATGAGACAAGTCACAAGTAGCAATTATGATGAAGATGATAGAGAGTATTTGCCCGACTTTTTAAAAATTATTAGAAGTATCGAAAAAGAAAGTATTACAAGTAACACTTCTGAAGAAGTCCCAGTACCTGATCTGTTAGCTACTGATGTAATATTATAAATAACGTGGAAATTAATATACTAAATAATGTAGCCGGCTACATTATTATGAGCATTGTTAAAGCAAAGCAGGCGTGCAATCAATGTATACAATCTGTTGGCAGCAAAAAACGTAAAATAGCATATTATAATAAATTAACATCTATAAGGTGTTACAAAGAAAACACGTTAATCAAAAAATGTTTAATTTTTTTCTTGACATGGAAAAAATATTTCGATCTTTCAATAATAATACTCTTTTCAAAAGCAATATTAATTTACATAAATTTTTTTCCATAAAATTTAATAATATATCATTCTTTTTGCCTGAGTGCCATAATCTCAAAAATTCTATTATTTCTAGATACGTAGCGTTCCGTTTAAAAATAAATTCTAGAAAAAGTTGCGTCAAAAAAAGTACTACATTAGCAAGTAAAACGATGGCAATGCACTACAACGTTAAATAGAATTTGTTAAATACTTGCTTATTTAATTTTATCTGAAACTGATTAAAACGTGCTGTATGTTAAAATGATGTTTATTAAAGTTTTTTACTCTATAAAATGGTGTTGTGTTTTTAATTAGTCTAGTTTAATTAGTATATATATATATATACATATATACATATATATATATATATATATATATATATATATATATATATATATATATATATATATATATATATATATATATATATATATATATATATATATATATATATATATATATTAGGGTGTCATTTTAGGGCGACTTTTTTTTTCATTTCACGAATAGCATATATACTTCCAGGAAGGTAAAATAAGATACCTGGTAAAGTTTGAGCCCTTAATATTAATATTAACAAGTCGCTCATCGCGATTTTTTAGTTTTTATTTAGTATGATGGAAAAAATTTTATAACTATCTAACAAACAGTAATACAGCATTTTTCTACATAGGTTTTTTGTAGAAAATTGAACGATCTCCAAAAATATCTCTTATCATTTTTTCATAAATTTAACCGTTCAAAAGATATTCAAAGTTAAAGTTTGATAAATTTTATAAAATTGTTTTTGCTTCTTATGAATTTTGTATCATATCGACTATCAATAATTACGAAATAACCAATACATATTTTTGTACAAAATTGAACGATCTACAAAAAAGGTCTCTTGTATTTTTTTCATAAATATAACCGTTTAGACGATACTAAGGTTTAAAGTACAAAGTTTTGACCTTAATATCGTCTAAATGGTTATATTTATGAAAAAAATACAAGAGACCTTTTTTGTAGATCGTTCAATTTTGTACAAAATATGTATTGGTTATTTCGTAATTATTGATAGTCGATATGATACAAAATTCATAAGAAGCAAAAACAATTTTATAAAATTTATCAAACTTTAACTTTGAATATCTTTTGAACGGTTAAATTTATGAAAAAATGATAAGAGATCTTTTTTGTAGATCGTTCAATTTTCTACAAAAAACCTATGTAGAAAAATGCTGTATTACTGTTTGTTAGATAGTTATAAAATTTTTTCCATCATACTAAATAAAAACTAAAAAATCGCGATGAGCGACTTGTTAATATTAATATTAAGGGCTCAAACTTTACCAGGTATCTTATTTTACCTTCCTGGAAGTATATATGCTATTCGTGAAATGAAAAAAAAAGTCGCCCTAAAATGACACACCCTAATATATATATATATATATATATATATATATATATATATATCTGTTATATATATATATATATATATATATATATATATATATATATATATATATATATATCTGTTGTATGTATGTATATATGTATGTATGTATGTATGTATATATATATATATATATATCTATATATATATATATATATATATATATATATATATATATATATATATATATATATATATATATATACTCGCGATATACAAAGGTAGAATTGATGCTGCAAACCCTTAAGTTTATGAATGTAAGACAGAGGCTAATGTATAATGTATGTATTTTTATTTTTAAGATAGTAAGAGGCATAGAAGTTAAGATAGTAAGAGCACAGAAAAGTCTATTTTATGAAGGTCTGAATATGTACAACTCCCTACCGTTAGAAATTAAGCAATGCGAAAGAATTGTGCCATTCAAACGTAGGTTAAGAGAATATATTGTACCTCATGTAGAGGAAGTAAATTAAGGATACTTGATGTAAAAAATAGCCGAGAAGGCTAATAAAGCTCAATCAATCAATCAATCGCTGTCGCGCGTTTTAACGAACTTGAACTTGGCATTTTTCTTTTCCGTTCGTCGACTTACGCCCGTCGTTACTGAGAGGGGAAGAAAAATCTTACCGGGGATCTTTTGTCGTCAATAAGAGACTGTACTATATTTTTTTTGCGTTTGGACAGCCAGTTTTATTAATATATACATAGTTAAAGGGTTAAATGTATATTACACATATAGATCTCATATATTATTATATTACGAACAGAAATGAATAAAATTGTACTGGTTCATACAGTTGCAGTAGTGGCGATAGAATTGACTGGCCCAGCATCTAATGAAGTCAACAATCAAGAGCAAGATTCTCAACAGACCGTGCAATCTGCAAGCAATGTAGTGGAGAACAACAATATTGTACAACAGGACAATAATCCTTTAACTGAGGCAAATAATTCGGTACTAATGATTTATGAATGTTTACTTTGTGGATTGATTTGCAATAAAAAAACGCGTTTAATACACCACATAAATGTAATGCACACACATAGATCGAAACGCACAGTAACTTGTCATTGCCGTAAATGCAATTCATACTTTTCAATATTAAGAGAATTTAAGTTACATAAATGTGTTTTGACATTTGCATATGATTTACCAGTTGTAGAATTACAACAAAATGAAACTGATATCGACATTAATGTGAATGATGTGAATGTAATATCAGAAAGGCATGAGAAAGAATTTAATCTTGCTGATAAAATTTTAGATTTCTGTGTACTTCTGGAGGCAAAGCATAAAGTTCCTAAAGTAGCAATAAACGTAATGACAAATTTTCTTAGCTGCATTGGTCACGAAAACGATGTTTCTCAGTCAGTCACAGATAGATTACGTAAACAAAAATTGTCAAAAAATGGTGTGTATTTGGTTCCAAAACAAGTAGATCTTCCCGACGGCAGTAGTGGATATGTAGTGTCAATTATTGATATTATTCAGAATTTAGCAAAATTCAATGAAATTTTGTCTTTCTTCAAAAAGAATGCTTCGTTGTCAGATCATCTTATGACTGATGTAATGCAGGGTCAGAGATACAGGAATCATCCTGGACAGGCTGCGCACGAAAAAAAACAAAATTTTTTATTGTACAACGATGAAATTGAATTATGTAATCCAATTGGCATGCACAGAGGTACGAACAAAATGTGCTTATTTTACGTGACAGTCCTGAATATACCTGTCCAATTGCGATCACGTTTAGCAGCCACATTTTGCATAGGTGTGTGTAAAAGTAAATCAATGAAATATTTTAAGGCACATGAGATTCTTCTAAAAGATTTCATTAATGATTTGAAGATGCTTGCTTCCACAGGAATTACAATTCCTTCTGATCCACATAGAGAAAAATTTTATGGCTATTTATTTGCATACCATGCCGATGCACTAGCAGCACATCAGTTATGCGGTTTTAAAGAATGTTTTTCTCCTCTCGTTAAGCAACAATGTCGAATCTGTACTGCGTCGTCCCAAAGGTTTCCTCAATTGTCATATCATTCTCAGTATCCTTTGCGAGATGAAGTGCAACACTATCAAGCTGTCGATGAAATGAAGGAAATGATGAGGAGGAACAAGGCCTTGTATTTCAAGAAGTCTCAAAGTAATGGAATTAAGTTAGATAACATATTTTGGCAGATTCCTTTCTTCAACATATTCAAAGATGTTTTGTACGATCCTATGCATGTATTATTGGAGGGTATTGTTCCTAAAGAAATAAGCCTGCTGCTGAAAGCTGTTGTTTCGCAACGTTTAATCAGTCGTGATCGCCTGAATACATTGATTAGCAATTTCAAGTTTCACAAAAGCATTCCAAGTGGTGAAAGACCTCGTCTTATTCCTCCAGATTTTTTTATATCAGGAACCAGTAAAGCAAACTTTACGCTAATGTATCATTTGCCGATTATTCTGCATCGTGACATTTCTACTGAGAATCAGCACTGGCAGTGTTTTCTTTTGCTTGTCGCAATTGTTAAATTGATATGGTCACCTGCATTGACAGTTCAATCTTTAGCTGCAATAGAAGCTTTAGTGCATGAACATCAAAATCTGTATGTGAAACTGTACCCAAACAATTTCATTCCCAAGTTGCACATATTAGTTCACTTAGTTGAACAGTTGCGCACTCATGGGCAGGTAGATTCCAATCATGTATACGTGATGAAAGCAAGCATTTTGTCGTCAAGCAAAAGCGTTTCTTTTCATACAGAAATATTTGCTATTCCGTGATGGACCATTTTCAAATAGAATGTGCTTATCAGATGTTTCATAGCAATGGCTCCGTTAGAAATACTTTTTTATCCCCATTAGCGGACATAAAAGTTAAAAGTGCTGTCATAAAAGAGCATGAAAGTGATATCTTTGAAAAGTTCCCTGATTCTGATTATGTCTCTGAGGCAATCGAATTGTCATACTTGAAATATCACGGTGTACAATACAATAATGTCATTTTAATAGTTGGAGAGGTTGACGAACATCCTTTGTTCAGTAGAGTTTGTCGCATGTTTATCTTTAAAGACGTATACTATGTGCTTGTAAAAACTCTTCTTACAACATACGAACAAAACACATGTAGTTATATCATAACTTGTGAAGATCGACTTGAAATGTATAGTATTTGCAAACTCGAATATCCATGGACTGTTCCAGAATATGTTATAAATGGCAAGATTCATATTCTTTTGCCTTCGGGATGGTTTATTGGTCCTGTACATTAGAATTATATTGTTTAAGAAAATATCTAGTGGTTTTATTATGTAGATTTTTATTAAAATTGCATTTTTCTATTATTTTATTCCATTATTCTATAATTATAGAATAATTATAATTATTGTATTATTTAAGTTGCAGCATGATAAAAATGAAACCCAATTGTTCGCGTAATCGCTGTTTTATCCCGGCGATGGAAGCGGGATGAGAAGGACGCGCGTGGAAGGTGTTAATGAATTATTTCCTTTTATTTTGTATAGCTCAGAACACAGTCTGAGCAGTCTTTAATTCGAGATAAATGTACAGTCTGACCTTAGAATTCGATGAGCTTGTATAAGGAGAAGTCTTTTGATTGTCCGAGACAATTGTATGAATTGTTCTTCTACTGTTGAGTCGTCCGTGAGCCGGTGAGACACGTGGCGGTCGGCACTCGCCCACGTATGAGCCTGAGTCGTCGTGTTGATGTACCAGAGCTGAGCTGAGCGGTCTCTTTTACATCTTGGAGATGTTTCTAGGCAGCGTTGGTCACTGCGGTATGCACTTCAATGCGGAGTCACAACTTGTACGCACGTAGCACACGTTATGCGTCTTGTCACTGCGCGGCCATATTTCTACTCTGATTGTCGTGCGGAAGAAGACGACGACGCTCGCGCCCGTGCTTGCGAAAGCTGCCGCGCGGATCCGGCCGGTCGATACCCGATCGATGCTGCCATCTGATACGGTGGCGCAACGAGATAACGGAATCTCGAACACCAATTATTACCTCACTTTAGTTTGTATGTAATGCCTTTTTTGGAGGGACAAGATATGAGCTCAAAAACCAAAAAAAAATTACGCACTCAAGTGAAGGACGAACTAATAGACCATTTGGAGTAAGTATGATGTTTAATGTCTATATTTATGGTAAGAAAAAAATTTGAAATCTTGTGTATTAATTATAAATTTCATTTAATCAGCAGGCACGGTTTGATTCCTCACAACATGAGCCATATGAAAAAACGTTAGAAGTATCGTGATCTAGGAGAAGCGCTTGTAGCAAACTTTCCTTCAATTCATTTAAAACAGTCATCCACGTTTAAAACGAAATATGTAAGTGGAAATAATATATTCTTATATCAATGTATTGTTGTGAGCGCACAACGATGTAGAGAGTAATTAATGCACTTGGCAACACCAAGTGCCTCCGATACGAAATCCGACCCTAGCGACAAACGTAAAATCCACATCCGCCGAAAAGACTGACGATTGCATCGGACGACCGATCATCCGATGCAATGCGACACGATCAAAAACGCTGACCGCGTAGGGCTAGCGCTAACTCGGGAGCCCCCGAGTTAGCAACAGCAAGCGGATGAATACCGCGGAATCCGACGATCGGCGGGCAGTCGCTAATTAACATCGAAGCGGAGACGTGCGTCTGAAAACATACTGTCGCGACTCCAATAATTATAAATCGTTGACTGTTACGCGAGTATCGGGATTTGAAATAAAGGGCATTATTGTAACTTTGGGCAAATCAAATATATTCAACTGATTATTTTACACATTGCGACGAGCTTTATTCTCCGACCCGAAATCTCCGAATCCTGTGCCGGAACTCCCAGTAACGGCACAACAATTGGTGGCAGCGGTGGGATTTCGGCAATCGGAGAACGTCCCCGTCGCGTGTGTTTCCGTCACGAGTATTCGCCTGAAAGAAAAGAGCGAACAAGTGAAAGTGGTGTAATCAGCCCGGACGGAAGCACCCGGTAGCAGCCCGCTCCAGAGGAAGGAAGCACCCGGTAGCAGTCCGCTCCAGAGGAAGGAAGCTCCCGATAGAGGCCCGTTCCAGAAGAAGGAAGCACCCGGTAGCAGCTATCAGCGACACCGGAGAAGGCCCCGACCTACCGCACGGACTCGCCAGCCCGAAGCAGCGAAGCAGGGACGAGGCGAAGCAGCCCGGCGGCCCTGCAGGACACGAATCAACGGAAAACAGACACGATGCGTTACACGGCGCTACTGTAAGTCCGTTCCAATCTATTATTGCGAGCGTCGAATGTAAAAGTTAGTGATAACCGATAAATGTCAAGCGGCGAAATCACCCCTTTCAGTCCCGTCCGAAACGAATCGTTCTTACACAGCGAGACAGCGCGGCGCGCGATTGAATATAGCTCGCGAAGCCCCGTACGCGTAAATAGACGTACCCTTAGCGAAGCGTTAGACCGCGTGCGACAAAATTTAGACTCGCGAATGTCAGACGATGACTCGCCAATACTAGAATTGCACCCAAACGTTGTAATAGAACGCGAATTTTCGTTCGACGAAGTAGACGCAAGTTTAACGCGCGAAAATAATAACGGCGACGGTAGACTGACCCCGACACAAGCAAACGCACATTCAGACGCCACAGACAGTGACGCGTGGTGGTTACACTGGGACAGCGACACTAACTACAGCAGTAGCCTTGATTCACGAGACGAAGAGTCCGAGGAAGACATTATGAGCCAGCGAGGGAGAGCGACTCAAGACAACATACCCCGCGACGAGACTCACAATATGCCGAGGACACTCGAGCAGATCGACGCGGAAATAGCGCGACTCCGACCCTCGGTTAACGGGCGACCGTCCGACATCGACCAAAGTCGAGCCCCCGAGCCGACACACGCAGACCTCGCGGCACAGGGCGCCGTGATCACCGACATGCTGAACATGATGCGCGACATACAGGATCGCATGAGCCGAATGGAAGCCGCTAATTACGATCGCCCCGACGAAACAGGTCGCGGCGTACGCAGCCAAGGCCCTCTCGACATAACTTACGGACGAACGTTGGAAGACGTCAGAAACCAACACGATCCCATAAATACGTACATTAAATTAAAGGAAGCCCGCGATATGATTCCGGAAATCGACGGAACGTCGCGCAGTCAGGTACAAAAATTTCTAAACGCCAGCACCTATGCAATGAATGAAATTAACCCCGCAGAGGAAAAATCATTATTAAAGGCTATACTTTGCACGAAATTGACGGGCAAGGCCATGTACGATTTCCAAACGCGAGACATACATTCTTTCGCTCAACTGAAGCAGGAAATAGAAATGTGCTATTTAGCAAAGCGAAGCACTACGCACATTCAGAAAGAATTTAATATGCTCCGGCAAAAGCCAGGCGAAAGCGCGAGAGAATACGGACTCCGTGTAGATAAATTATCAATGGAACTATATCAATCAATGATCGAAGGCCGCGAACATTCTTCAGAACAAAGAAAAGCGATATTAGATACAATGCAGGAGCTAGCGCTAGAAAATTTCCAGCTAGGACTCCGAGATGACATTCAAACTATCGTGCGATCACGAAATTACGCTAATCTCACAGCAGCAATTTTGGGCGCCACGTCAGAGGAGAAATTGAAAGGTCCTCCTCAACGCTCGACTTATAATACCGATCGAAACAAAGACGGTCAGGAGCAATCTCGACAAGCTCGAAACGTTAGAATTGAATGCCACAAATGTGGAAAAACAGGCCATTATGGGCGAGATTGCCGTATGAGCCGACCCGCTAATAGATTCTCGTTGCCAAAAGCAGAAAAGCCCCGCGGAATAAATACCGTCGAAAAGTATTGCAATCATTGCAAAAAGGTAGGGCATAAACAGGAAGATTGTTGGACGCTTAACGGACTACCCGAGAAAGAACGGACCCGCCCATCTAAATATAAGCCGCGGGGAAGAAACCAAATAAATGCGGCCGAAAAGAATCGAGGAAATAGGACCCCAGAGTCAGAAGAGGAAACGGCAAATAGCGACAGCAGCAGCAGCCGCAGCAGCGGTAGTGTCAAACAAGAGAGACAGAGAAAACATAAAACGCGACGCGCGATCGAGTACAGAGTAGCTCAAGTGACAGGTAAGACAGATAAAAATAAACTAGACCTCGTCACCCTCCCGATGCTAGAAGCAACTAAGGGAAAATTAAATTTTTTGCTAGACTCCGGAGCCGCCGTCACCTTTATAAAATTAGGTAAACTAAAGGATACAACTAAAATACGAGATAAGAAAATAGCACTGACCGGCGTAACGGGACACCAAATTTACACCCTCGGGAAGATAAGAGCATCTATACTAATAGGCAAAAAAAACGATACGACATACAATGTACGTAGTACAAGACGATTTCCCGATGGACTACGAAGGCATTCTAGGAATCGATTTCCTGAAAAAACATCAAGCCATACCCAATCACGCTGAAAATCGGTTAAAAATCGGCACCGCGACATTTAAACTGCAGCCGTACCGAAAGTTTACCTTACCACCGCGTAGCGAAACCATAATATCCGCGATAACCAACACAAATAAAGTAGGTATCGTACGGAGCGAAGAGGTAATTCCGGGAGTATTTATCGGCAACTGCATGGTAAAACCGATAGACTTTATCTGCCCGGTGAGCATAGTAAACGTTACAGAAAAGCCCGTAGAAATTGTCACGCCGCATGTAACTCTAGAAGAGGCACCGGTGACCGACACGGCAGACATACTCACGTTACAGCCGACCGAAGAGCTCGAATCCATCAAAAAAAGATGCGAAGAAGTACGTCGTAAATTAAGAATGGAACATTTAAATGACGAAGAAAGAAAATCGTTAGAGCAAATATGCGAGAATTTTAGTGACGTATTCCATTTAGAGAACGACAAACTCACGTGTACCCCAGCGGTGAAACATGAGATCCCGACGCGTGCTGATAGCGCGCCGGTGAATGTCCGGCCTTATCGCCTGCCGGAGAAACACAAAGAGGAAATAAACCGACAAATTAACAAGATGCTCGAAGACGGAATTATCCGCCCTAGTACGAGCCCGTGGAATTCTCCAATACTAGTGGTACCAAAAAAACTGGACGCCTCAGGTAAAATAAAATTTCGAATCGTAATAGATTTCCGCAAGTTAAATTTTCTTACAATCGGAGACTCATTTCCATTGCCTAATATTGCAGAAATACATGACAAATTAGGAAAGGCGAAATATTTTACTACATTAGATCTCGCATCCGGCTACCATCAGATACCGATGCAGGAAAAAGATAAAAAGAAGACAGCATTTTCAACACCCAATGGACACTACGAATTTAACCGAATGCCCTTCGGATTAAAAAACGCGCCAAGAACCTTTCAGCGGGCTATAATAGCAGCACTAATGGGTTTAGAAGGCATCAAATGTCTCGTTTATCTCGACGACATCATAATATATGGAGCAACCTTGGCCGAACATAACCGGCGCCTAATTGAAGTACTACAACGATTACGAAAATATCGTTTCAAACTTCAACCGGATAAATGCGAATTCTTGCGCAAAGAAGTATTATATTTAGGGCATATTATTTCAGAAAACGGAATACTACCAGACCCTAACAACATACAAGCAGTAATAAAGTGTAAAACTCCGAAACGAGCAAAAGACGTTCAAACTTTTCTAGGACTTGCTGGATATTATCGAAAATTTATCGACAATTTTTCCAAGATTGCAAAACCTTTAACAAAATTATTGAGAAAGGGTGAAAAATTTATTTGGACAGCCGAACAACAAATAGCTTTCGAAACATTAAAGGAAAAGCTAACTACGGCACCCATATTAAATTACCCCGATTTTACTCAAGAGTTTTTAGTAACTACAGACGCATCTGACTATGCAATCGGAGCCGTGCTATCACAAGGAACAGTAGGACAAGACAGACCGATAGCATATGCCAGTAGAGTATTAAATAAGGCAGAGCAAAATTATAATACGACAGAAAAAGAATTGTTGGCAATCGTATGGGCCGTAAAACATTTCAGACCTTACGTGTACGGAACGAAATTTAAAATAATTACGGATCATAGACCATTAATATGGTTATTTAACGTAAAAGACCCCGGCTCGAGATTAATTAGATGGAGACTCAAGCTGGAGGAGTACGATTACGAGATCGTCCACAAGGCAGGCAAAATGAATGCAAACGCTGACGCATTGAGTCGAAACCCGATAGTGGAAGACGTACAAGTAAATAAAGTACAGCAAGAGGAAATACCGAGTAAATACTCGGAAGAAGATAAACTACAGATATTAAAAGAATATCACGACCTACCTATGGGAGGACACCAAGGAGTCACAAGAACTTTAAATCGAATCCGATTAACGCACAATTGGAATGGAATTACTAAGGATGTCGAAGATTATATAAATAAATGTGAATACTGCCAAAAGAATAAATTGAGCAGAAAAACAAAGATGCCTTTATCAATTACGGATACTCCACAAAGACCATTCGAAAAATGCGCCCTTGACATTGTAGGACCATTAACTACCACGGATAACAGAAATAAATATATTTTAACCTTCCAAGATAGCCTGACGAAATTTAGTAAAGCAATTCCCGTAGAAAATCAAGAAGCAGCGACAGTCGCAAAAGCTTTTGTTACCAAAATCGTATTAGAACACGGAATACCGGAGAAAGTACTCACGGATCAAGGTACAAACTTTACTAGCGAAATGTTCAAAAACGTGTGCAAATTACTAAAAATAGAAAAAATACAAACGACAGCTTATCACCCAGAAAGTAACGGAGCATTAGAGCGGTCACACCGCACATTAGCCGAATATTTGAGACACTACATAAATGAAGACCAGACGAACTGGGATGAATGGCTACCCTATGCGATGTTTACATATAACACAACTCCCCACACCACGACAGGATTTACACCGTTCGAATTAGTTTACGGCCATCAAGCTTCATTACCGACAGCTCTAACGAAACCGCCAAAACTAACATATACCTACGACAATTACGCGCAAGAACTTCGAGAAAGAATACGCGCCACAAACGAAATAGCAAGAGAAAACACTAAACATGAAAAAATTAAGGCAAAACAACAGTACGATAAAAAGACGAATATCGAAACATTTAAAGCAGGAGATCAAGTATTGTTATATGACGAAACGGTTCGACGAGGAAGATCAAAGAAACTAGAAGCACATTGGATAGGACCATACACAGTAATAGAAAAAATTAATGACATAAATTATATAATTAAAAAAGGACGAAAAACGTTACGCGTCCACGCCAACCGGCTAAAAGCGTTTATCGAAAACTAGAGATACAAATAAAGGAAAGAATAGCTAAGGAAATTATTATTATAACCGTTTTCCTAACCGACCTCACGACAGACAAAGACAAACCATTTAACATATATAACAAATAACATTTTACTTACACGCCATTAGAGAATATAATCGTAGAATTAAAAGAAAGCGACTTCAATAAATGTACGCGAGAGTAGTAATAAGCATTATACTTTATGTAATAAAGAAAAAAGGGAATCATTAAGAAGTTAAAGGGGGAAACCACAGCGTGTATATTAGCATATAAGAAACTTATTAGATTGTAACCTCTCAAGAAAAAGAAAAACTCAAACAAATAAATAACGAAAAACTTCGAAGATCTCAGTTTTTCTTTTTCCGCGGGGGAAGGAATGTTGTGAGCGCACAACGATGTAGAGAGTAATTAATGCACTTGGCAACACCAAGTGCCTCCGATACGAAATCCGACCCTAGCGACAAACGTAAAATCCACATCCGCCGAAAAGACTGACGATTGCATCGGACGACCGATCATCCGATGCAATGCGACACGATCAAAAACGCTGACCGCGTAGGGCTAGCGCTAACTCGGGAGCCCCCGAGTTAGCAACAGCAAGCGGATGAATACCGCGGAATCCGACGATCGGCGGGCAGTCGCTAATTAACATCGAAGCGGAGACGTGCGTCTGAAACATACTGTCGCGACTCCAATAATTATAAATCGTTGACTGTTACGCGAGTATCGGGATTTGAAATAAAGGGCATTATTGTAACTTTGGGCAAATCAAATATATTCAACTGATTATTTTACACATTGCGACGAGCTTTATTCTCCGACCCGAAATCTCCGAATCCTGTGCCGGAACTCCCAGTAACGGCACAACAGTATCTATAATATAGTCTTTCCTTCCTTTTATTTGTTGTCTAATAATTATAACAATTTATTATTCAAAATTTTACCTGTTTAAGAAAAAAAGTCCTTTAACCTTGGTAAACTTGAAAATTTTTGTAACTGTAGAAAATGTTCGTGATCAGATGGCGAAGTAACATACTGAGGAAGAGTATACGTATATTTAGAGTCAATATATCTATATATTTGTATTAATTATATTGATTTTTTAGTCGATACATACCAGTTCGCACTCTGCTTGTCGTAACTTTCGCACACACGCACTCAGCTCGCGCCGTTATAATTCTCTACGCACCCAACGCGCGTCTTTTTTTTCTTATTACTCCTCTCTTAAACTTTAACTAACTAATACCTAACGTTCACACTGAGCTCGCGTTGTCAGGTTGTCGCGTTTTCGCAATTCATGTAAAATAGGGACATTTCATACACCAAATTGCCGATATCAGACGTCACAGAAACAGCCGTCGAGAACGTACGCAGTAGACGCATAATCCTCTGCATTGCATAATAAAAAACGGGTGTCATTTAAATGCCTAGTTAAACTTATTTTAGCTCAGTAAATTTTATTTTTGCTCAGCTATATTTTTTATAGTGCTCAATTAAATCAAATGATTTATCAGTTGAATAATTAAATTTTATAGTAATTATATGCATTCACCAGGCCAATTGTCATTTTGATAGGTTAAATATTTAATATTTCTCGAAATAACATTAGACTTAGTCTCTGTGCGTTAAAAAAGTAACAAATTACAATAAATAATAATAAATAATAAATAATAAAATAGTAAATAATAAATTACAATAAATAAACAATTTGAAACGTGAATTATAGCTGATATTATTGAATAACCAACGCCGCTTTCGCTCGAGCAGGACGACCACGTTTTCGCTTTTGACCCAATGGTATAGCCTTGGCTTCGTCCGGTGCGATCACGAACCTCATACGAAGTGAAATACCAAGGATGTGTTGACACATATAAAGTTTGAAAAAATCGCTGCAATCACATTTTCCTTGGAGCCAATTGTGTTTCGTGAAAGGAGTCGGAAAACTCACATTGTAGTACTTGAAGTTCTTTGACTTAAATTCGTCAAAGGTGTTCCATTCCTCATCAGGTCCAATTATATTAACTTTTGGGTCAGCTGGAATTGTATACAAAGTGCGTCCTCCATTTTCGCTGACTGCCATATGAAAGTCTTCGCCCAAGCATAAGCCATAGTCCATTGTTCCAATGTAATTTCGGGACTATTATGAACCTCCACTTTACCATTAAAATACGCTAAAGACCATGTTTGCACCATATCAAACATAACAGTACGGAACCGGCTCAATTCATAACGTTCTCTAAACGTGTGTTCATCTTTAATCCTTTTGTTTGCCGATTCAAGCGCATTATTCATCGATGGCGTAAGTTGTCGCACACCTCCATACCAATATCGATTGCTATGCAACCATTCGGATTCAAAATAGTTTGTAAATGCGGTGCTCACCTTTTCCAATTTCGCAACAAACAATTCTCATTTTGCTCAGAGGCTTCATCGTTAATTTTACTTGCAAAGTCGTTAATAATACTAGTTGATGCTGGAGATAATTCATGACTGGACGTACTGGCGATTTCTTCAATCTGGTCTTCTGAACATCTGCAAATGAAAAAAAACATGAGTATTTAATCTCGAGTGTGACGCGATGAATAAAACATTTTAACAACTTATTCTAATCAAATGATTACTGCACCCAGTTGTATCCCAAACTCACCTTTCCAGAATGAAAATTCCATTCAAAAGCATGTATTGTCTGAATGCATCCTTATCTCCACAAGTTTGACATCTGGGAATATTTTGTGTGTTCACCAAATCCCTCAATCATTGACTATGATACCATCTGCTATCGCAACACGGAAGATCAAGCGATGTCACTGAGTGAAATTTTCCCATTGACTGGTCATATAAACGACACAATTCGTTATCGGCATGAATTGTAGATCGTTCAATATCATGATGCAAGTGGCAAAACGAGTCAAACTTGCCACAAAATTGCGACAGGCAACTATTATCCAAGCCGCATGTGTAGTGAAATGATTTTGCGGCACGAACGTCTGCAGCATCCAATACTTACGCCACGCAATTTACAGTAAAGCAAGTCTGCAAATAGTTATTTTTGATTCAGTAAACGGATTGAATGATTTCAAAAAATCGAAAAACTTGAAACGCAATTAAAAATAATTGAAAAACATACCAATTTTGAAGCTCGCTTCAATTCACGTTTGACGTCCTCCTCCAAATTTCAACATCAGCTTCATTCTTTTGCTGCAATCCCGATGCGAACAACTGATAAAAATGTAAACAAATGTGAAAAATGGGAAAAAATTATCATAAAATCAAAAAAATGGTAAAAAAAAACTTTAACTGAGCAAATAAAAAATAACTGAGCATTTTATATTATCCGATAAAAACAGCTGCAAGTGATGACCCCAGAAGAGGCTTACAAAAAACTCCAGGTAACATGCATTATGAGATTTTCGTAATATTAAAATATAACATTAAATTCATAACACTCGAAATTAATTTAACTTTAAAAAAACAATTTTTTGTATCCTTGTGTAAAATTTTTACACTTATTTATTTTATTGTTCTTTTTCAGGATTCAGCAGAAAGTGAACTTTCGACGACTACAATTATTGAATTGCTTCAGCAATCTCTCAAAGTTCGACCTCATGTTGGGGATGTGTGGCCCTATTATCTTTCACAAAAAAAATGTGTAAGTACTTAAAAAAAATTTACCGTGATGAAATTGTATGTAAATTGTGGTGTATATTGCAGTTTGTCAAAGAAGCTGAATTAAGAATGAAAACATCCATTGAAAGTGTTATTAATGCTATTAACACTATATATATAAAAACGGAGAAAGAAATTGACAACATTCTACAACTACAAAAATATTTAAGTTTACCAAGAATAAAGGACTTTTTTCTCGAACAGGTAAAATCTTGTATAATACTAAAAAAAATAAATATCTTTTCCGCTCGTTTGAAGCAAGGCTAATGTAGGGAATATGACCGGTGTACGAGCATTATAATTGATGTTATAAAAAAATTATTATTCACTTGTATCTAATTATTAAATTGACGTTTCGTCTTTACTTAGACTTTTTCAAAATTGTCCATTACAAATACTTAATATAAATATAATCGGGGTCAAAAAAACTGAATAGTTCACGTATATAGAACTGCCGCAATTACAAAGTCAAACTTAAAAACTAAGGAGCGTTTTCTTCTAAGTTCGTCGTGTCTCAATTATCGTAGTTCCGTGGAGACCCATGCAAGTCCATAAATTTGAAAGTTGCCATGCATTTCTGACCATCTTAGTGGCAACTATATAAAGGTATTTTAATGAGAAGCTATATTATTGAATGTAAAAACCAAGACTTACATAAGTGTTCAGAGATGACGGTAACCATGATAGACTAAAATTCTATGGTGTCAGTGTAACACATCCGATCCGTGCGGAGACTCATCGCAAACTGTGAGGGGAATGAACTTGACAAGAAGACAAGGATTGTTTGCAATTTTATTTGACCGTGGAAAGTTCGTTTAAAACATCAAAATAAACTTCGTCCAATAATTCGGTGTCTTTGTTGGAGTTAATCCCATTTGTTTGCTCTTTGATATGTATCATTTCAGAGATCAACCGTTTTTGATAATTCGGTTCGTGATCTAAGATACATGTGTTGTCCCAATCAAAGGTGTAATTATAGTTTAAAATATGATTTGTTATCACCGAATGTTCGGAATCGTCAAGTCTGATGTTATACTTATGTTCTCTAATTCTCGTCTGAAGCTTTCTTTTCGTTTGGCCCACGTACGATGCATCACAATTATTGCAATCAATCCTGTATATTACGTTATTGTTCATAAGCAACGAATTTTTGTCTTTTTGGACCCTAATAATGTTACTTAGTTTGTTTAAGATGCGGTACCCCCATGGTTGTGCTTGATTTGTCTACTTTCGAGGCAATTAATTCAGAAATCGATTTAATGTATGGAAGAACAATAAAATTCTTTTTTTGTTGTGTTTCTGTTATTTCTGTATTATCATTTAGAGATTGGTTGGCAAGTTTTTTTTATTCTTAAATTTATATGGGTGAAAATTAAATCCATAGGGTAACCGTTCTCAAGCAAATTGTTGATAATAAACAATAGGTTCTTTTCAAAAAAGTTTGGATGAGATAACTTGATTGCTCTATCTACTAGACTGTATATGGTCCCTATTTTATGTTGTATAGGGTGGCTAGAGAAGAACGACAAAAATCTTCCTGAAAACGTTTTTTTGTGGAACCAGTCGGTGACAATCATGTTATCCCTTACAATCAATTTAACGTCCAAAAAACTAATACTTCTATTTTCTTCGTATTCTATAGTAAATTTAATTCTCTCGTGGTAATTATTAAATCTATTAAATATGTCAAGAACATTCTCCGAACTATCATTACGATGTCGTCCACATAACGGCGATAAAAAGATGGTTGGATATCCAATGCGCTCAGGATGTTCAGAATCTCTTCCTCCAGATCCTCCATAACGATGTCAGCAGAAGAAGGTGATAGAGGAGAGCCCATTGGAGACCCGAACGTTTGTTTGTTATTAAATGTAAAAATTGTAGAAGATAAAACAAATTCCATTGCTTTAACAAATTATAGTGGTAACAAATTATAATTCCCTCAGCGGTAATTCCGTTTTTCGTTCTATAAATTTCCATCTTTTCATTATGCCCTTAATCACCAAATCGGTGGGAACATTCGTGAATAACGAAACCACGTCGAAGGAAACCAGTATCTCTGAATTATCTACATTAAATTCGAAAGGTCAATGCACAGCTCAAAACTATTATTTACGTGGCTTTTAGGTTTAGGGAGGCTATTGGCTAAAATCTTTTGTAGAAAGGCCGCCAGTGGGTACAGAGCCGTATTAATAGACGAAACAATAATTCTGAATGGTTATAACGATGCACCCCCATCGTCAAGCATCGTCCCCGGCTACCACCCGCCGGATGCCGCCCGACCGATCCTCCGCCGGGCGAGGACAGGGCGCGGTGCGCCCACATTTTTTAAACGAATCCACAGCACCGTGTGCGCGGGAAACCGCAGCACCGGTGCCTTCTTTGCACGGCGCCGACGAGCGCCGGAGGGAGCCGAGCCGCGCCGAAGGCGAGCGTGCGTCAGCATACCCCCACGCGGCTCGCCCGAAGATCGGCCTCCCTCCCACCGGGCCCGGCGCGGCGCGCCGGGATATATAAGCCGGCGCTCCGGGAAAAAAAGCGACTTCGTCTTCATCCGAGCTTTCCGCTTTTCCCGACGAAGCCTACCTGTCAACTCCTAGGGCGACACACCAACGAGGTTCAGGGCTCTGAGTCTCGACCGAGGGCTCTCGGGTGTCCCCGCCTTCCACCACCGCCTCCCTGAAGGCACGGTTACGCGGGGTCGAGCACGCTCGGTCTCGCAACGAGCACTCTCGCTGCCGTTAGCCCAAGGGCCCCAGCCTCCTTAATATCGCGTTCCGTCATACCGCGCCGAGTGCATATGCACTATTGCCCGTTGTATATAATATCGCGTTCCGTCATACCGCGCCGAGTGCATGTGCACTATTTTCCGTTGTACATAATATCGCGTTCCGTCATACCGCGCCGAGTGCATATGCACTATTGCCCGTTGTATATAATATCGCGTTCCGTCATACCGCGCCGAGTGCATATGCACTATTTTCCGTTGTACATACATAATATCGCATTCCGTCATACCGCGCCGAGTGCATATGCACTATTGCCCGTTGTATATAATATCGCGTTCCGTCATACCGCGCCGAGTGCATAAGCACTATTTTCCGTTGTACATAATATCGCGTTCCGTCATACCGCGCCGAGCGCACAGGCACTATTTTCCGTTGTACATAATATCGCGTTCCGTCATACCGCGCCGAGCGCACAGGCACTATTTTCCGTTGTAAATACCGCGCGCCGCTAATATCGCGTTCCGTCCTACCGCGCCGAGTGCACATGCACTGTCCGCCGTTGTAAAGACCGCGCTACCGTATTGTAAATCCTGTGTTCCGTCACACCAAGCCGAGTGCACATGCACTATCTTCCGTTGTAAATATCGTGTGCCGTTACCGTGTTGTAAAGTCTCGGATCTGTATGTATCAGTTTGAATAAACCATCTAGTGTGCATTGTACTCTGATTTCTGTCTCTGGGCCATCTCTCGAACTCCTGATCCGGCGAGTTAGTCCGCGTTCGATCCAAAAGATAGGCCGTTACAATGGTACGTTTTCTTTATGGATTTTAGGGAGGCCGTATGCTTTAGGGAGATTCGAATCACTGGAGTGCAAGGAATAATAATCTCTTGGAGAGATATAATCCTTATCACGCCACTTTTTTAGGAGATTATTCAATTCTTTTTCTATTGACGAAGATGGATTTTTCTTGACTCAAAAGAAAACAAGATAGTGATTTTTGCAGGAAAATCATATATATATATAACTATACGCTGAAAGGGATAACAAATACCATCTACTTACTTCTTTGCTTTATTATTATGCGTTTAATATCGATCGATCACTACAGTCAATCAGATCGTGTCACTGACACATAAAGTTTAAACTACAACCATAAAACTTAAGAAATCATGATAATCGCACAAACTATCACAGTCGGTAATCCCAGGTCGATAATCGCGTATCGATAAACAATACGTGTTTGCAATTTTAATGATGTAATCCATGGTACGAAACGCATGTGCAATGCGGAATTGGCAGAATGTTCGAAAATTGGTTCGATCTTTTTTTACGTTTATTCCGCCGATTTCTTTATGCAGCGGAAAACGTGGAAGCGTAATCTGTGCGTGCTAATAATATACGTTATTTTGATAGATACAATAAAGAAATCTACGAAAAGGGTCTTGTGATTGGCTAGCGTCAATTGCGTTTCCGCGAATTTTACTCCATGGGACATTAGAATAAATTAGAAAATACATTTCAGTAGAGCGCAATTGGCGGAATGTCTGCGATTGGACGGACTTTGTTCCGACAATTGCGCATTGCTCATACGTTCCGTATCATGAGATCGCACCATAAGGCCGATTTATGAAGGCCGTAACTGTTGATTAAGCCGTAATTAAACCCTAAGAAATTAATTAATCACAGTTGATTATTCTTCTCACATTCGACTGTCATTGGTCAATTTCTTAGGGTTTACGACTTAAACCAACGGTTACGACCTTTATAAATCTACCTTTAAAAACAAAAGACGATCTATTAGCGCTACATGAGCGCGGGTCCGCTCGACCTCGAATCGGCCATAAAGCCTTGTGTCCACGATGCTAGAAATCGATCCGAGTTTCGGTTATAAGCCAATGAAACTGCTGCTTTTCTGTAAGAGCTGCAAGTTGATTGGCTTATAACCGAAACTCGGACCGATTTCTAGCATCGTGGACACAAGGCTTTACTGGTAGCACGGTAGCCACCATCAGTTCCTCGTGTCAGTCCACAATCGCGAGGGTTTCCGATTGCGTGCGGTCGACGCTACCAAGCTGGCTCAGCGTCGCAAGCACAAACGTTCCAACCAGTTCCTCGACGTCGAGACCGTCTTCTTCCTCCTCCTCGAGTCAGTTCAGTTGCTGCAACTACCAAGTGCCGCGGCGAACGCTGCGACACTTCTTCTATTAATACCTCGTCACCAAGCGTCTTCAAGCATGGAGGATAAACTCAAACAACCTAATATGAATGTAAGTATACATTTAATTAATCTCAAAATCTCGGATACTCGCAACTCGTCGCATCGCGTAAGAATATTAGTTATTTGTATAACAAGTGCGGGAAGATGGAAATTCACGGGTGCGGAGTGGACGCACGAGCCGAAGGCGAGTGCGATCACCGCACCCGTGAATTTTCAACTTTACGCACGTGTTATACACCCTATTTTATATTACAAGTGCGTGGAAAATGGTCTATCACGCGCGCGTCGCGCGCGAAATGGGCCACTTTCCACGCACGTGTGGCATAATATACCGTATATATATATATATATATATATATATATATATATATATATATATATATATATATATATATATATATATAACGCATCTATTTTATAGGATGATGAAACTACGGCTGACGAGGACGTTAATATGGAGGATAAGGATAAGAAGGAAGAAATGAAGCGGCTACAAAAAGAAAATGCGAAATTGCGGCGACAACTCGCCGCAATTCTATCGCCATCGCCACTAACAGAGCTATTAGTGAGAAACGCACAGGCGGTACCATCAACAACACCGGCACCACCGGCGGCACCGGCACCGGCACCGGCACAGCTACCAGCAACGCCAACAACATCAAGAAACTCCTGTCTTCCTCCAGAAAAACGTAAGTACAATTAATCTATTAAAATACAGTTATGATATTCAATCTTTTAGTATTTTGAATTGAGCCGGGTTTGCTCATTCCGAGAGCGATTATTGACGTCACTTCAGCAAAGCTCGATTTGCCAATGTGACGTCAACAATCGCTCTCTGAGCGAACAAACCCGGCCCAGTCGAAAACGCTATTTTTGTAAAATAAATTTCTGTTTGTTACAGCAAAAAGATGGCAACGGGCCGGGCGTAACCGCCACAACATGTGCACAAGAGGAAGGGGAAGAGGAGGAAGGGGAAGAGGAGAAAGGGGAAGAGGAGCAAAAATCTATACACAAACCGTATATTTATAGACCGAAAAAGCAGCGAGTCCATGATCGCTCGTCCTCTCTAACTTACTCGTCAATGCGATACTTTTTTTTCGTTTACGCGTCTATATATTAATTATATTATACTTTTTTTCGTTTACACGCGTCTATATATTAATTATATTATATATTATTAATACTACTACTTTTTTTTCTTCTACGATTACGTTGATTGGTGTATGAAAGCGAACGTGTTTAAGAGTTTAATGCATAGATTCTACGCATACAAGAAATTAATTTTAAGTACTTTTTAAGTATACAAGTAAGTTAGCGAGCAAACAAAATCATAATTTGTACTTTTAATCGCATCTGTATTGTATAAGGAATATAAAATATAAGATATGGTTAAAAATGAGTATATATGCCTTTTTTATTATCCACTTCTCTAGAATAAATAATTATCTGTATCCACCGTTTCATTATTTATAGAGTTTCGACATTCCAGCTTTGCGATACTTATTTTAACAAAATACTAATTGAATAATATCAAGTCGATGCTTTTATAGTGGAATATTCTTTTTTAGTCAACTCAGATATAAATACTTAAATAATCGAGATGATACAAACGCTTGAAAATTACGTAAAATGTATAAAATCTAAGTTTCAGCTTTCACAGTCTTTCTAATAATAATCTAGCAATTATTTTTCTACGAATTAACAATTAGAAGCTGTACAAACGTTGTTCTGTAATCGTATATAAAATAGATCATACTATTATCATCGTCATTCTCGATACCGCATTAGAGATGCCTAGAATATCTTCATATTAAGCAGGGGTGTCTGTTAAAAAGAAAAACCTGAATTAAAGGATATTGTTAAAAATAGAAAGAAATAGAGAGAGAGAGAGAATAAAAGGTGGAGAGATTGTGTTCTTGTGTCCATGTGTTTCATTTATGTGTTCGTGTATTTTGCCGCGCGATCAACGCAGACAGCGCTGCGCCGCAGACCTCGATCACGTGAGAGGGGAGAGGTTCGACGTTGCGCCGCGGATACGGTAACGATGGGTGTGAGTGAGACGGCGCATGAGACTGCGCGTGCGCGGGCCGTGCAGGCACGAGCGTGCGAGCGACGAGCGGTTATTCTTCCTTCGACCGTGCGAGTGTTCACGCTCTCTGCATTGAGACGATTCGGTTGCGTTATACGATATTGCGTCGAACGAACGTTAACGATATCTTTTAGATTTCTGTACCTTCGCGGTCGTGTCATTTTTCTAAAGTTGTAAAGCGATATTAACAAGGAGGACATTCGCATTAACGAGACCGCAAGCCAACGAGTATAGTAATACTCGAAAAGAAGGAAAGCCATCCGGCATTTTATATCTGAAGGAAGGAAGGACGTCCATCGTTAACCCATGACGAATCTTAACTCGCAGGACGTCAATAACATCACCAGTGGACAAAAGGTGCCCTTACGGGTGAGAGGCTGGCTATATTGCCCCTTTTCAAAGGTTTCATACACGAGAGAAGGAAGGTCTGCAATTCTAAGGTACATCTTCGACTTACATTAATTCACGGGATATGCTCGCGAGCGGTGTTAAGCCTGGTAAGACAAAGTTCATTACCAGCTTACATTTTCTAACATTCGTTACAGAGAACGCGATATCTGTGCGTTTCAAGGAACTGCAATTAAGCAGAAGAGACCTTCTGATTCTTTCTTGAAAGCTGAGTTCAGTGCGTATTCGGTATTTTCGTAACGGTTGCAACCGGTATATTAAATTACATTTATTACTTAATGGCCATTTTGAATATTCAAGTATTACGATAAATCTTGTTATGTAAAGAAAGATTCCGTTAGTAGATTATAATTCGTTGTATAAAGCGTATTCTATATTCATTAAATTAACTTTCGAAGATATTACGATACATTTGCGACAGTCCACAGCGTACTAAAGATAACTTTCGGCAGTTAGATAATCTTGTTCTCGGTCCTTCGATACGTATCTCGATTCGTACTTTCCGTCATTGAATGTTCTATTATAATAAGCTTTACTATTAATAATATCGTCTCGATCGTTGCTTGGGTTAATGCGTTATATTATTTTAAGCTGAGACACTTTGATTCTCAGCAATTATACAAATTACGTACCAGTCTCTCGTCGTGAGCGGTCACGCGTGTCGAGTTAAGTCGTATCGTGGCATGCTGCCATGAGAATTCCTTACAAGGGAATAATTTCGCGTTCAGTAGAAGAACGATCGCTTGTGCTGTAGTAATTGCTCATATAGTGTTAATTGCTTTTGTCGTGTTGACCGCTCGTGTCGTATTAATTGCTCTTACCGTAATACATTGCGTTGCTGAAGGAAACGCAACATATAATAACGTATTGGTCCATGCTTCATTACTTTTCTATAATATGTAATATGTGCATTACTAATTTATGTACTATGATTTCTGATGAATGATCTTTTTATAAGAATGATCCTTTTGAAGGTTGCGCTTTAATAATTTTCATGCTTTATTTTGAATAAAAGTACTATTCGATAATCATATTAAGACAACATTTCTTTATGACAAATATTAAGACGGATAAGTTGAGCATTGATACATTAAAACAGAATAAGAATAAAAGGATTATTCAAAACCTAATATGTTTCTTTGGTATATATATTCATGTATTGATTATTATTTGAACTTATTGTGTGCATATATTTGTGTGTTCGGCCAATTATTAAAGTGGATACAAGACTGACAAATACACAATCTCTCAAACCAATCGAATATAAGAATGATGTGTCGTTCCTTCCCGAACCTTCGAGAATCCTTCAACGCGAGCTTAAATTTCTAACAGATATCCATAGAAATAAGAGGAAGCACTTTCTCGCGAATTATTGTAATAGAAGATATATTGAATTTGGAGCCCTTTTTTTAATTTACAAGTTACTTCAGTACTCTTTCTATTTATATGTCTAAAGTCTCTTTTAGGGGCAGCTTTGCTACTTCAAAGAAAATCCTAGAATACAAATAAAATCGATATATAAATTATAACGTGTATAATAAAAATATATAAAGTGTAACATGTTCAATATATACATAGCAAAAAGTAAATACTTACTTGTGGCTGTACTTGCTGTGGACAGTCTTTAATGCTTCTTCGTGTTTCCTATGCAAGCTCTGATTTAAAAGATTGCAAATATCTCTTATGTCGTCAAGTTTATAACCGCTATAGTATTCTAATGTTGGATTCCATCCTCCCAAGTCCTTCAATAGCAACGCGAGTAACAACGCCGCCGCTGCCATTTTACTATCGCCAAACCTGATTATTGTATAATCCATCAGAGAATGTTCCAGTATGTACCGAGCCAGAGTTAACGTAGGCATAGACACCTTGGCACACTATTTTCAGATAGTAGTGATTGAATTAGTATATGTTTATATAGATTCCATTTGAATAAGACGGATATTATATTGGAGAATAAAATAAAAAATCAAAACATTAGTCTCCAACAAAGAAGGTAATTAATCTTCTACAACCTGATGTTTTAAAAATAATATATGTACTTCTTTCTACAGTAAATATTTATGTTTAGTTGAGTACATAAAATTTACATATTGAATCATTTAAATCCTGAGACAGAATAATTTCTGGGATACCCGATATAAATTGTTAACTTTGTGTATATCTTACCCTGGCATAACGCCAAAGAAATGTGTAAGAGAGAGGTATTCCCAGGTCAAAATTGACTATTTTTAAAATACTTATTTCCATTTTGATCAGCTCCCTTTGTGTGTAAGCGCCGTCATATATGTACAAATCTTCTACCATTGGTGGTATTCTTTCCTAAAGTTAAAGTTAAGAATAAGTTTTTGTTATTGGGTTTACTGCTCGACATGAGCACAATTTTATCAGGCAAAAATTTGTGTAGCAGAGATATTATAAAACTTACGTCAAACTTGCTCGCTATGAAAAGACTCGCAGCGCCGAGCAGTTGTAGAGTCTCTTTCCCGACTGTCATCTTTGTTAGGTATAGATCGACCAGTTTTACAGCCAGATATAAGGTCTCGTGATTCAACTCAAACGACTCCTGCACCTCGACCATCCAATCGACCAGAAGCGCTCTCATCCATTGCGAGAGGCATATTTGCCGATCCTCCATGTAATTGCCGATGGGGAATAGGCGTTCTCGTTCTTTCAGATACTCGAAGATGTCCATCGCATAGTGTGACATCTGGTACGGATCTAGCCAATTCTCGACATCAAAGTCCCATTCGACACCTTCGGGTAATTGTCTTATCGGTGGTGCCATTTTTCAGATATGACGAAACTTTAGTTCCTTATCTAATTGCTATAATTCACAACATACATATAATTAGTTTATATCAATAGATATATTATACATAGTTTAATTTATATAGTGCATAATATAATACAGAATGTTTCAGAAATAAATTGTCAAATTTGAGGAGCATATTCTACTAACAGTAAAAATGGAAAAGTTACAAATTTTAAGTAACATCAAAGAAAAGGGAGACGTAAAAAGAAGGAAGATAAGAGAGATAAGTGATTTCGAAGTACAACAGATAGTATAAATGAATAAAAGAGAGAAGGAGGACACGTAAAATGTATATATGAAAGGAAAAGAGCATTTTTATCTTTTTCTAACTCTTAAAACTAGAAAAGAATAAAAAATAAGTTGAACCGATAATCTCTATATATATAAAAATGAATGTATGTTTGTATGTTTGTATGTTTGTATGTTTGTCCGCTATGCAAATCTACAGTTTTGAACCGAATCTTAAAGAATTATATATGAAATAGGGGTAGAATTTTCCAAGGAGAACTATAGAGTGTATAGTTTTTTGTTACCAAATTTTTGGGAACCGGTATTCAAAATTTTTCCAATTTTTCGGAAAATAATTGACCGAATCTTAAAGAATTGTACATAAAACAGGGGTAGAATTTTCCGGGGAGTGCTATAAACTGTATAGTTTTTCGTTACCTATCTTTTTTGGAACCGATATCAGAAATTTTTTCAAATTCTCTGGAAATAATTGACCGAGTAGAAAAAGATTGGTTACGACATGTAAATTATATATGAAACAGGGGTAGAATTTCCCAGGGAGTGCTATAGAGTGTACCATAAAGTGTATAATTTTTTATTATCGATCTTTTTGGAAACCGGTATCAGAAATTTTTCGAATTTTTCACTGACTCACTGACTCACTGACTCATCAACGCCCAGCCCAAACCCCTGAACCGAATTTTTATCAAACGTATATGAAATAGGGGTAAAATTTTCCGGGGAGTGCCACTATGTGTATAGTTTTTTGTTATCGATTTTCTGGAAACCGGTTTTTCTAATTTTTCTAATTTTTCGGGAAATAATTCACCGAATCTCAAAGAATTATAGATCAAACAGGGGTAGAATTTTTCGGGGAGTGCTATAAAGTGTATAATTTTTCGTTACCAATCTTTTTGAAAGCCAGTATTAAACTTTTTTCAATTTTTTGGGAATTAATTGACCAAATCTCAAAGAATTGTATATGAAGTAGGGGTAGAATTTTGCGGGGAGCGTCATGATGAGAGAGAGGGAGAGGGAGAGAGGGAGGGGAGAGAGAGAGAGGGGGGGCGAGAGGGGGAGAGCGGGGGGGGCTAGGGGGGATGAGAGGGGGGCGCGGGGGAGAGGGAGGAGAGAGGGAGGGAGAGGGGGGGAGAGAAGGGGGAGAGAGGGGGGAGAGAGGGGGAGAGAGGGGGGGAGAGAGGGGGGAGAGGGGGGGAGAGGGTGGGAGTGAGGGGGCGAGAGAGGGGGAGAGGGGGAGCGGGGGGAGCGGGGAGAGAGAGGGGGAGAAGAGGGGGGAGAGAAAGGGGAGGAGGAGGAGAGGGGGGGCGAGAGAGGGGAGCAGAGAGAGAGAGAGAGAGAGAGGAAGAGAGAGAGAGAGAGAGAGAGAGATGAGAGCGGAGATGAGAGAGAGAGACGGAGAGAGAGAGATTGATTGATTGATTGCTTGATGATTGGTTTAATTTATGCCTATTAGTCACTGACTTTTAGGCAAATAACGAATTACATCAGTATTATACAAAAAATGAAATGAAAGTAGGTACAATTAAACCATAAATGGAAATAAAAAATAAAAATAAAAATGTTAATAAAACTGAGTAAGAAAGGAACAGTACAACTTGTGGCAGATGTGTTATAAACCGCATACTTAAAGTAAAAAGTAAACTTAAGCCACTGGAACAAAAAAGAAATAGGTTGACACTTAAGTTAATAAAACAAAGAATAAGTCGACACTGAAACCAGATCACTGCATAACAGGCAGAGCGCAACGAAGCTCTAAGCTCTAGAAACTACGCTTCAAGCAAAAAGACGATGGTCGTAAAGTTTACTCTTAAAACGGCGACCAAGAAGAGGCGGAGCGAGAGGAGAGAGAGGCGAGAGACGGAGAAGAGTGATTTTTTTTTTTCTGTAGAGGCGCGGAGAGAGTAGAAGAGACCGAGAGTGAGATAGAAGGAGGAGACCAGAGGAAGAGGAGAGATGAGAGACTATTTGCGTGTCAGTTATCACATATGTCTTCCGGGGCGAAGCCCGGGTAACCAGGCTAGTATATTCATAATATTACGTAATTCTTCGCCGTGAAACGGGACCTTCGCGTACGTAGACGGGACCTTTGCGTAAACGGGGATTGATTCTCCTCGGCATCAGCTCCCTGCCGTCAATATATGATGATAAACTAATCGCAACACGCGAAAACGTTTATGGAACTTAATGCACAAGAATTTTATGTAAGGAAACGTACCTATTGAGAGATACAGATCGCTTCAAATTGCGGCTGACAGCGTAACCTCCAAAAGTCAGAAATACACATTGAGAAAATAGGGAAGGGGCGGGAGATCGCAATATTATCCATGTTATGCACATCTAGGTTAACCTGTGCAAACACTCGCGTAAACGTAGTAAGTATAAGTATATATAGTATAGTAGTAACAGTAACATATAGAATAGAAAATAGATATAGGATAAACAATCACCATGAATTAATCGTCGCGTCGCGTAAAGAGTTACGGTCGGTATCGCTCCGCGCGTACTTGACGCGAGACCGGCGAGACACTACCGTGTTAGGTTTAGGTTAGGTTAACTGGTTAACTGACTGTCTGTGACTGTGACAGCGCGCTGCACTGTCTGCACTGCACTGCACTGCACTGCACTGCGATACTAACGCCGCCAGCCGCCAGTGTCGAAAAAGTGAAAGTGACGTTTTCTCTGATAGACATATATATATTGAATGAGAGCGTCGACGTATCTTAACGACGACGACGACGACGTATCTTAAAATAAAATTTCACATTTCGACTTTTGCGTCACAATATCTCCGCTCGTAGGGCACGTAGCGGAAAAATGAAAAGAACGGACCCCCCCCCCCCCAAAATCGACCCCAAGCTATCGATCAAGCCTATTTAGAACTTGATCCGTTCACTCGTTATCGAGATCTCAACATCTCGAGTACTTGCAAATCGTCGCGTCGCGTAAAAGAGTCACGGTTGGTCTCGCTCCGCGTGTACTTGGCGCGAGACATTACCGTGTCTCTTGATTGTAAGGGATAACATGATTGTCACCGACTGGTTCCACAAAAAAACGTTTTCAAAAAGATTTTTGTCGTTCTTCTCTAGCCACCCTATACAACATAAAATAGGGACCATATACAATCTAGTAGATAGAGCAATCAAGTTATCTCATCCAAACTTTTTTTAAAAGAACCTATTGTTTATTATCAACAATTTGCTTGAGAACGGTTACCCTATGGATTTAATTTTCACCCATATAAATTTAAGAATAAAAAAAACTTGCTAACCAATCTCTAAATGATAATACAGAAATAACAGAAACACAACAAAAAAAGAATTTTATTGTTCTTCCATACATTAAATCGATTTCTGAATTAATTGCCTCGAAAGTAGACAAATCAAGCACAACCATGGGGTACCGCATCTTAAACAAACTAAGTAATATTATTAGGGTCCAAAAAGACAAAAATTCGTTGCTTATGAACAATAACGTAATATACAGGATTGATTGCAATAATTGTGATGCATCGTACGTGGGCCAAACGAAAAGAAAGCTTCAGACGAGAATTAGAGAACATAAGTATAACATCAGACTTGACGATTCCAAACATTCGGTGATAACAAATCATATTTTAAACTATAATCACACCTTTGATTGGAACAACACATGTATCTTAGATCACGAACCGAATTATCAAAAACGGTTGATCTCTGAAATGATACATATCAAAGAGCAAACAAATGGGATTAACTCCAACAAAGACACCGAATTATTGGACGAAGTTTATTTTGATGTTTTAAACGAACTTTCCACGGTCAAATAAAATTGCAAACAATCCTTGTCTTCTTGTCAAGTTCATTCCCCTCACAGTTTGCGATGAGTCTCCGCACGGATCGGATGTGTTACACTGACACCATAGAATTTTAGTCTATCATGGTTACCGTCATCTCTGAACACTTATGTAAGTCTTGGTTTTTACATTCAATAATATAGCTTCTCATTAAAAATACCTTTATATAGTTGCCACTAAGATGGTCAGAAATGCATGGCAACTTTCAAATTTATGGACTTGCATGGGTCTCCACGGAACTACGATAATTGAGACACGACGAACTTAGAAGAAAACGCTCCTTAGTTTTTAAGTTTGACTTTGTAATTGCGGCAGTTCTATATACGTGAACTATTCAGTTTTTTTGACCCCGATTATATTTATATTAAGTATTTGTAATGGACAATTTTGAAAAAGTCTAAGTAAAGACGAAACGTCAATTTAATAATTAGATACAAGTAAATAATAATTTTTTTATAACATCAATTATAATGCTCGTACACCGGTCATATTCCCTACATTAGCCTTGTATAATACATTGTTATAACTATTTTTGTTGCTTTATTATATGCTCAAAAATATATATTACCTTTAATTTTTGTTTTGTGTAATTTGTGCAGAAAGTTCCAGCATTTGAAGATCTAATTACACCTTTTCCTGGACCAAAAGTATATTACAATGATACCACAGCCTGGTTTGTAATCAATGAGATTGATCAACTGAAGATTCATGTTGCATCTGCGGAAGAGGCAGTCGCTCTGGGATTAGCTGTTTACTACATAAAAGATCTGAGTTATCCATCATCTTTTAGCCAATTGCTTGGTTTAATTGAATCTTTGTGCCTGGGTAATAATAATCAATTTTTGGGCAAGCGAGCTAAAGAAATTCTGTCCATGTGTGTTTCGTAAATTGTAATGCAGAGTTTTTTCTATTATTATGTTTATATTTGTAGTTTTGTTTTTGGATTTTTGAGCTCATCCCTCCTTTTCTTTTATAGGTATATATAATATGTATAACTATACATGGATAAAGATTTTTTTTTAGTTTTTATTTGCTTATTTATACTTTATATATGAATTTTCTAATTACATAATATAATGTTTTATATACGCATATATGTAATAAGTACATGTGAGTACAATAAAATATTGTCTTTCAGGTAATATGTTCTTCTTTATATCCGGAAAAGAATCTAAAAGGACACCACACAAAACCATGGGAAAAGACCTTTCGGTCAAATTGTTTTAAACTTCTAAATAAAAAGGCATAAAATAAGAATTTTAGCGCAAACAAAAGGTCGATATGTTGACCCGTTAATCGGGAGTTATTTAGGGTCAAAGTTCAAAAAAGCTAATGTTTTACCCTAAATAACTCCCGAACGGGTCAACATATTGACCTCTGGTTTGCGCCAAAATTTTTCTTATTTTATGCCCTTTTTTATTTACGAGTTTTAGACAATTTAATCAAAAGGCCTTTTCTCATGGTTTTGTGTTGGATCCTTTCTAAATTTCCGTTTTATTTATAACGGATATATTATAATAGGACAAGGTCCTGTATATATAATTCCGCTTTAATTTCATACTTACATAAAGTGGAAAAAATGTCCATTTTTTCCGTTATAGTTTCGCGGAATTTAGAGTGGATAGTTTTGCAGTGTATATACAGGGTCTGTCCGGAAAGTAATGCGTCGCATTTTTTTGTGACGTGACTATACGTCGCAGTGCGGTCTTACCGGTTGGGGAGAGTAGGGGGGAACCCTTAGCTTACCAACAGTCGGTATGCAATTGCCTCCGTGCGCTTGGAAGGTTAGGACGGCTTCTTTCGTGAACGTCTACGTAGTAGTCGCGTCGAAGAAAATAATGCGTCGCATTTTTTTTTTAAATTTATTGATCGGATAGGTTCAACAACTTAAAATTCTTCGAAGTATGACCCTTCTACATCAATACATTTTTGCCAGCGCGATTTCCATGCGTCATGAGTTTTCACGAACTCCTCAATCGGGATGCTCTTCAGGGAAGCCGTCGTAGTAGCTTGCACGTTATCCACCGACTCCAGATGCTTTCCTTTGAGGTTCCTTTTCAGCCGAGGAAACAAAAAAAGTCCGCCGGGGCCAGGTCGGGACTGTAGGGCGGCTGCGGCAACGTTGTCACACCGATCCGGGTCAGGTAGGCCGTGACAACAAAGGCGGTGTGAGCCGGCGCGTTGTCGTGATGGAGTTTCCACGAAGCGCGGATCTCCTTTCGGACGCGGGCGACTCTGTGATTCAGTCTCTGGAGCACTTCTTTGTAAAATTGAGCGTTGACGGTCTGGCCAGTGGGTACGAACTCATGGTGCACTATCCCCTTTGCATCAAAAAAAACAATGAGCATGCTCTTCACCCGGGACTTGTTCATGCGAGCCTTCTTCGGGCGCGGCGACGACGCCGTGTGCCATTCCGCACTCTGCCTCTTTGACTCCGGATCGTACTCAAAGACCCATGTTTCATCCCCAGTGATAACGTTGTCCAAGAAATTGGGATCATCTTCACAGAGTTCCTTGAGTTCTTTACACACTTCCACTCGGTGTTGCTTTTGCGCATCGGTCAAAACTTTGGGCACGAGTTTTGCGCAAATCTTCCGCATGGCCAAGTCTTCCGATACAATCTCATGAACAATCGTTTTCGGCAAGTTCAATAATTCCGACATCAAGCGAACATTCATTCGACGGTCTGAATTCAGTAACTGGCGCACACGAGTCACATTGTCGTCCGTTCGCGATGTTGACGGGCGTCCTGCGCGGTCCTCGTCGACAACCTTTTCCCGACCTTCCCTAAACATCTTGTGCCATCTGTTAGACTGCGATCTGGAAAGGCAATCGTTCCCGAAGGCTTCCTTAAGCATTTCAAAAGTTTCGAGCGGCGTCTTTTTCAGCCGCACGCAAAACTTTATTGCATAGCGTTGCTCTAAAGTTTTTTCCATCATAAGTTCGACGAGACTACTATGTAGACGCTCACGAAAGAAGCCGTCCTAACCTTCCAAGCGCACGGAGGCAATTGCATACCGACTGTTGGTAAGCTAAGGGTTCCCCCCTACTCTCCCCAACCGGTAAGACCGCACTGCGACGTATAGTCACGTCACAAAAAAATGCGACGCATTACTTTCCGGACAGACCCTGTATATATATATATATATATATATATATATATATATATATATATATATATATATATATATATTGTTACGCCCGTGCTGTGCGCTCATTACGCTCGTGCCGTATCGCCCGTTAGACGCCTGGGCGGCAGAAGAATATCGCGACCGGACGACGGCTTGCTTGACGACGGTTGTTTATAACAGCCGGTCGTCAGATTTACGCTCTGGGTCTCGAAGCTAACAGACGTGTTTCGCTGTAATAGAGCAATAAATCCGTTTCTTTTTACAACAGAGAGTTTCATTATTCCCGGTGACGGGGAAGCGCGGCGCGTTCGCGAGTGCAGTGAGAGTGCGTGTGCGGCGAACGCGTGCCAGGCATAACAATATATATATATATATATATATATATATATATATATATATTGTTATATATAATCGTGAAGAGTTCCAGGAAATGCATTTATCTATGAATCCCAATGGTTGAGATTATTTTAAAAACACACTTGCGTCCATTTAAACTGCGTTCCGATATTTACTGCAAGTACTGAAAATCTATAGTTTACGTAATTAACCTACACTATAGATTTTCGGTATTGACAGTGAATATCGGAACGCAGCCTTAATATACAAACTGAAGTTTCAGCAATTTAAAAATTCCGCGTATCAAGTTGGTCACGTGGTTTAATCGGGAAATGGCGTCTTCGAAACTTCTGGCCGATATTGGCTTAACTCTACCTTGACCAACTCTAGTCACAGTGTGTGACAGCTTGTACGTACGTGTACGTTCTGCGCTCAGTGCAGATATAGTGCGTTCATTCAGCCGGTTCAATGCGCTATCATACCACAGATTAATAGACAGATAGCCAAAGGTCCGGGTTGAGACGAGACCAGCATTTCTCACTGGTTTCAGCGCCATACCGTGTAGCGGCCAATGCAGTAACTACTCTTAAGATAAGGCGGGTCATTTTCGGACGAAGTCGTGCCGCGGTAACAGTCGTTTCGGTAACAGTCGATAAGTCGCGTCGTTAAAGCTATTTTCTGTAACTCTTATAACTACAGTTTCGTTATCATCGTTATATTATCGTTGTGCAGATATAATATATGATAAAAAAGCTGCGCAACGACAATATAATGATAACGAATTGCTGTTAATTGTTATAGAAACAGAGCACTGATCTCTAAGCCGAGAACTCCGCGTGACGTGTTAGAGAAGTTATATTGTAATCAAAATTAAGTATGTTAATTGTTAGGACTTTCAGCCCTTAGAAATTTGTTATGTCAATTATAGTTAAAAAGATATTGATGATTAACATAGAGTCTATTGCATTAAAGTTGCGACTTACATAGATCATTAATTAAGAAACTTTTTTTTGTTACTCAAACTTAAGAGTTTTTTAGGTTGCTAAATATTAATCTGATGTTACATTCAGTTGATAAATTCAAAATGTTGGAGCCATATAGCGGCCGGATATCAAAAGTAAAAATTCTATCATTTTTATTTTTAATATCCGCTATTTTTAATTAACTTTGCCATCCGATTAATATTGCGATTATTTATAAAAAACCCTTAACTTCGAATACATAATTAAAAAATAATTCATAAATTCTGTATGGTATATAGTTGCAACTTTTTGACGCAATAGATTCTGTGTTAATCTCGGTGTTAATAATCATGCATCAATTATATATTATTTTTAATCATAAATGACATAAGAAATTTCTTTTAAGAACAAATAAAGGATAAATATTTTAATTCGCGATGCTTCTTTAATAAACTTATTCTATTAATTATATTTATTATTTATACTGTGTAGGAAAGTTTCATGTTTGTATATAAATTAAAATTTTAAATAAACTTTTATGTAACTTCTCTGGTAATTTTATAAAATTAATATTTTCATCAAATTAAACTACCAAATACGGTCAGGCTGAATTTTGTTCATCTATATAGTAACAATTTTTCGTGTGAATTTTAAAAGTATATTCTTTCGCTTCGTCAACTACACGCGCCGTACTTTCAATCTTGAAACGCAGTTTGAAACTGAAACGTACAATCACATAATTAAATTGATAATCAATTTAACAATACCGATACTATGGTTCTAGGAAGAAATCTCCCCGGAAAAATCCTCCCCGGAAATAAGTTCCCGGAAAAATCTCCCCGGAAAAAATCTCCCCCGACAAATATCTCCCACGGAAAAAATTTCCCCCGGAAGAAATCTCCCCCGGAAAAAATCTCCCCCGGAAGAAATCTCCCCCGGAAAAAATATCCCCCGTAAAAAATCTCCCAATCCATAATTCCAGTACTGCTGTATTTCTAATTGAGATGGCATTTTTAAAAGCCGTTACACTAGACTGTGCGACTTTATTTGGTGCTTGTATATGTTATTATTCGGAACCGTCAACTGATTGTGCTGTGTTTACTCTTCGTCAGCAATATCACCGCGAATAACAGTAATCAGTCTGTTGTAAGTACTGGTAGCGATATTATCGTGCGCCATGCCGCTCAAATTTGTAAAAAGCAACAAGGGAAAAAATCAGCTGATTGCTGATGGTGAATTGTATTACAAGCATGGGGAGGGGTCTAATGGAAAAGTTATTTGGCGGTGTGTGCAGTATAAATCCGGGTGTCGGGGGATTTGTCACACGTCGTCGGAGTTACGCGATGGTATGTAAATTAATGTGCTTCATAGCTGTATCGGAAAATTGTCATTACTCTTTTATTTTTTGCTTATTGTAGGCATCATTTTGCATCAAACTGAGCACACAACTCACACTCCTAACGCTGCAGCTGTTGAGACAAAACGCGTTGTTGCAAAATTACGGAAGAAAGCGGTTACAAGCAAGGAAGCATTATCGTCGTTAGTGGCGTCCGTACTGGGTACGGTGTCGTCTCCTGTTGCTGCACAATTACCGAGTGCCGAGTCGTTGAGTCGGACTGTCCGAGGAATCCGTCAAAGGAACAATCCTTTACCGCCTAATCCCAGGAAGAACACATTGTATGAAATACCAGAACACTTTCAAAAGACATTGAAGAGCGTGAAATTCTTGTTATTCGACTCTGAGGATATTAACAACAGACTGCTTATATTTGCTACGGAGGATAATCTGCAGGTGTTGCGAGGATGTGACGTATGGTATTGCGATGGTACTTTTAAAGTAGTGCCTGAAATATTCGACCAACTGTACACCGTACATGGGGAGGTGAATGGCAAGGTTGTGCCTCTCGTATATGCGTTATGCCCTAATCGACGCAAGAGAACATATCAAACTCTGTTACGGGCTCTAAAAAATGCTATTCCCGGGGTGGCCCCAAAAAATGTAATGTCGGATTTCGAGATGGCATTTTTAAAAGCCGTTACGCTAGAATTTCCCGAGTGTGATATCAAAGGGTGTTTATTCCATTTCGGTCAGGCACTTTGGCGTAGTATACAAGATCACGACCTTGCGCCATTGTACCGCGAGAGCAGCCGCGCAGCTCGTAATTTGCGAATGTTATTCGCATTGGCGTTCGTTCCTTCCTGCGATGTTACTTACGCGTACGATACTTTGCTGCAGTCGCCATTTTTCACGGATAATGAGAAGGATTTGAGAGGTTTCCTCGATTATTTTGAGCACACTTGGGTTGGCGTGTTAGGTCGTCGTAAGGTACGACGCGGCGCAATGTTTGACATTTCTTTGTGGAACCACTACTCCTCAGTGATGGTGGCTGCTGCTCGTACCAACAATGCAGTGGAAGGATGGCACCATGCACTAAATCGGAGGGCAAATGGTTCGCATCTCATACTGTGGAAAATGATTGAGTTGCTTCAAGCAGAGCAGGGTCTCGTCGAGGCTCACATTGCGCGCGCGGATGCTCACGCTCCTGCGAATAATAGAAACAAGCGCTACAAAGACAACGATGCGCGATTGAAGAGTCTCGTTGCAGCCTACAACCGACAGGATGTGTTACAATATTTGAAGAATGTCGCTGCCAATCTGTCGTTATAAAAATTTGTTGTGGATTATGTGTTATTTATCTTTGTTGTTAGTTACGCCGATTGTATTACGTTAATTGCGCTTTGTTGGATGCGTTGAATTTTGCTTTGTATTAAATTATCATGAGTTATGTATTTATTGTCCTTGTTTTTAGTCACGTTGACTTTTTTAATTTATTTGCGCTTTGCTGGTTGCGTCAAACTTCTTGAGAAATGTTGCTGTCAATCTTTCTTTGTATTAAATTATCATGAGTTATGTATTTCTTATCTTTTGCTGGGCACGGAAATTTTTTCCGGGGGAGATATTTTCCGGAGGAGATATTTTCTGGAGGAAATTTTTTCCGGGGGAGATATTTTCCGGGGAAGATTTTTTCCGGGGGAGATTTTTTGATCGGGAGATTTTTTCCGGAGAGATTTTTTCCGGGAACTGATTTCCGGGAGATTTTTTCCGGGGAACAAAACGTCGGTTACGGATACTATACCCATCTCCACACTGCAAAGAATATGTTACAAAGACATTTTTTATTTATATATAGTTTCTAATTTTTTAAAAAGTGTATCTCTGAACGGTATTAACTTACAATAAAGGATTATGTTTATACAGAAATATTTCAATTCTGTAACAATAATCTTTCATTTTAAGTCTCGTTACTAGACGCGAGGAGCCTAAAATGTTTATAAAAATGAGCAAGGTTCTTTGTAAGTGAGTTTAATGGCAAATTGGAAACAATTTGCTATTAATTTACTTACCGGATTATAAACACGCTGTTGTATTACAGACGGGTTGCAATCACATCTACCCATTAGAGAATATATATTTTGTACTCTAAACGGTAAGATATAAATGCACCCATCTGCACATATAGGTAGCATTTGCACGAATTCTTATATGAACACAGTGCACAAGATGACACTAATGCAGATAGATGAGTGAGCGTATATTTTATTTGCACATTATAAACAGCGCTAAGCGCAGAATGCATTTTGACAGTAGTCACTGCGGCGAGCGCAGAATGCATTTTGACAATAGTCACTGCGGCGAGCGCAGAATGCATTTTGACAGTAGTTACTGCGGCGAGCGCAGAATGCATTTTGACAATATAGTTACTGCGGCGAGCGCAGAATGCTTTTTGACAATAGTCACTGCGGCGAGCGCAGAATGCATTTTGACAGTAGTCACTACGGCGAGCGCAGAATGCATTTTAACATTGCTTATTGCGACGGTCGTCTTTATGCTTAAAATGTAAAAATTAATTTAAGTGGAAAACTTTGAGTCATAAGTTGGGACATAATATATTTTACATATGTTTTATATTTCTCAGTTTTTGACATTTTGTCTTAATTTCTTTTGATTTTCTAGATGCTGTATTTATTCCTTCGCTTCCTCCAGTGTAATTTTTTTTTGCAATTGCATATATTTTGACTCTTAACATAAAGTCTAACATTTGGATTCTATGTGGATAACACTCGTTGTTCTGGTCAAACCAATGTTCATCTGCATGCTGGACGTGTTTTATACAAATTTCAAGAAATTTTTTCTTCACATCTTTAAAATGCCAATACTTTTCGTAGCATGAGTTCAATGCTTTAAGTTGAAGAGCGACAATATTCAAAAATGTATCCGTTGGTCTTGATAGCCATTCAACTTCAGGTCCTTCTTCGTTTTCGTGTTCATATTCACGTAGCTGAATATAGATCTCATTATCGTTTAATCCTTCCATCGGTGTTTTCATATTTGTTTCACGGCAGCTGTCACACTTAGTTTTTTCGTAACCGTAGCGAGCAATGTACCCTGCAAAATATGCAATTGCATTTCCTTCATATGTCCCTGGTGAATTGAAGTTGTTCTCGTCGATCGTATTCATTACTGGATTGTCGGAGTTCTGTTCTGAATACCTAGTAATTTCTTCAAAAGCTGTCGCAATGAGATCATCATTACCGTCGTCAATATCCATTTCAATTGGAAAAGTAAGTTCTTCTTGTAATGGGACAGTGTTAGTTTCTATTTCACGGACTATCGACGTACCATCCGTTAACGAAGAAGTTTCTGGATAAATTACATTGCCTCTGTTGCTTCCATAAATATATCCGCTTGATAAAATATGGCGTAACGTTAACCGTACCATTCTCGCAGTGGGATTACGGTTGAATCCTCCGCGTCCTCTAACTTTTCCAAATGTATGCTCTACGGAATCCTGGTTGCACAGTGCAGTGGCGAGCTTGAAGTCTGGATACTTTTGTTTGATAGAACGATACATTAATAAAATTGCTCGTACAGTAATCATTCCATCAAAGCACGGAGGTCTGGTTATCTTGTTGGGAGAAGTACTCCAGTTTGAACACCATTCAATAAAAGACGTTAATATCTCTTCAACTATTGTATTATCATCTGATAACGGCCCCTTTTCTCCTTTCCAATTATTTAAACGATATACATTCATAGCATCTATTACTTTATTCATTTTGTAAGCAAAATCCGCGGATGCTTTCCATGAAGTACTTTTCAATACATTACTTTGGCCTGCTGTCGATATTGCTGCAGCGAATCTCGCACTTAACATTTGAAAAGCTCTTTTGACATTCATGGCTTCAAAATTGTTTGGATAAAAGTGCGTGTAAGTTATGTGATTCAATAAATTTGAAGTACTTAACTGTTTGTCAAATTGCCACGTTGCAAATAAGTCATGAAAAGACATAATTACTTCTCCATTAATATAAATATATTTATGCGATCTCAATTGGCTAATCAATCGCTTGATAAGATGGGGCCAATCAAAGGAAGCAAAATAAGTTTCATTGTTCAATGAAAAAAACGGTTCTTCTGGTGAAATTTTCCATTGACCGAAAGCTTTTCTATTTGGTCCACCTTGGTCACATGTAATCAATTGTACATTTGCCCCTACATTTTTTAATTTTTCTAAACATATCTCGGTGAGTTGAACAATCTCCTTGTGCGTTGAATTTTTTCCTGTCAAAAAGTACGTTACTATTTGTCGCCAAGGATTTTCTGCATTAATATTATCAAGACAAAATAGTAAAACATGAACCGCTGGTTCATTGCTTCGTCCCAGGGGTCCGAGATCTGCTAATCCTTCAATAAGGTCATATTTTATGCTGTATTCTTGAAATTTTTTTATCGACATCTCATCGAATTTTAAACAGCAAGCTGTCTGAGAAGGTGGTAGTTTGGAAATATTTTCTTCAATTTTTGAAAATATATTATCACAGAATTCTGGTCGAATTTCTGTTTCAGAAATCCAATTTCTGACGGAAGATTCTGACGGGAGATTTAATCCAGCCTTTCTAATTCGCGAATATCCACTTGCGGAATAAAAAAACATGTGTTTCGCAAGATCTTTTTCTTCTTTCGTATATTCTGATTTCCCCTTGTGCAGTTGAAGTTTTATCATGGTTCTCGCAAGTGGTTTTCGACACTTCTTTCCATCCAAAAATTCATTGACACTGTGTTTGCAAATGTTCTTCTTTTTTAGAGCTTCAGTATGACGACGTTTTAACATAGCAGTTGTATTTTTTTGTTTTCTTTTTTTTCCATAAGAAGCGTTTTCAATCTCAAATTTTCTTTCTTTAATTTTTCGATTTCAGACATTTCATCTTTAGTATATATTTTTTTAGGGGCTGACTTCTTTTGCCGTTTTTCTTTTCGGTTTTTCTGAGTGTTCGCTGTCATTTCTACTTCTCCCTGAGAGTAATTATCATGAAATAATGGAAATGGATTTCCATTATTGAGCCATTCATCGTCGTCTGCGAATTTATCTCCAAAATTGCAGAAAAGTTCTTTTCCAGAAGGATAACATTTCCTATGTGTCGTCAATGTTCTTATAGCGATTTCTTCATTTGTATTCTTGGTGGTCTCCGCAATCTCTACTTGAAAGTCGGTGTGAGTATCGACTTCCATCGGAGTGTATTCTCGATCATCTGTATGGTCAACGACATTTTCTTGTACAATTTCTTCAATAGTTATGGTTTCCTCTGTTGTATTTTCATCATTATCCTCGACAGGAGAAATCCCAGTATCCTTTGGCATCCATGGTATAGGGTTTCTTCCAATATGCAACCTTGTACGGCTTTTAAAATCGTGTTTATTAAAGTGATCTGCGCATAATCCTGCTTTTTGAATTGATGCCGGGGACCACTTAAGTCTTAAATTTTCATTACCTGTTTAAGCATAAATGTAGTTTATATACACAAAAAAACATCACGCATTTTCAACACGTTGCGTAAATAAATTTTATTTCATTAATCAAATAACAACAACACACAGATCGACGAATGGCTCGAGGTATCCTAATCACTCTTTTATGAAAGATGAAAAATAATTATAATAAAACGTATTAAATGTATGTGAAAAAATTAGTAAAATTTTCAAAGTAATCTGTATTTTGTACAATTTAGAAATTTAAGAAGCCTGTTTTATGCTTGGAAAAAGTATTGATTTTTTTTAATGATGCTACTTTAATCTGTTTTAGAAAGAGCAACGAATTCAAGATTTCACGTTGAAGATACCTCGAGCCATTCGTAGTGGCTCGCAACGGGACAGCAATTCGCGCGCGGATTGAAGCGTCCTGGAGATAATATTTTTTTATCAATCTTTAGGTATAACGTATGGTTTTTATACATTTTTTTCTGCAGAATTCGAATTTGTCGATAACATAGCCTAACATATCGTTTTATAGTTATTTCACCTAAAAAAAGCCAAAAAATGGTCTTTTTAGCTCCGAAACCTGATGTATCAGAGCAATTCGGGAAACAAATTCGATTTCAGCACGTCAAAATTATTCGGAAACAACTATTGAAATCTGAGGGTGAAAAAAATCGAAATTTGTCGGCTTGTGTATAATAAAACTATTTAATAATGATTGCAAGAAAATATTATTTGACACTACAAGATATAAATAAATCAATAAAATTTTTATTTATTTTTTATGTGTACATATTGTTACTGTAATATAAATAAATGTGTTGTCTAAAACAAATACTCCGATAGGAAAACATTTACAAAAGTGTGACGAGAAATCTGAATGAAACTTAAAATGCTGCAATTATGTGTATACATCATATATTTTGAATACATGTAGAAATGTAGTCTTTTCATTACATATAGAAAAATATTTGCACAATGCATTTTTAAATAATACGTCAGCAATACAGTAGCGTTATGGCAAATCATCTTAATGCAATCATTATGTTTGATATTTTATTATGGTGAACTTTAAGACTCTGTGTTTGGAATCAAATCTATTACACCGCGTGAAATAAATTAGTAATAAATTCTTCGCTTCGGGTATTAATATATAATTTCTGTTTCGTAATATTAAATGTAGTAGATATTTCGTTCCGGGAATAAACGGCATATTCCTTGAAAATAGGGGTTGAAAACGTTGCTTGTTTTTGCCTGTGGCGGCTCTTCCCTGTGCCTCGAGGCCTCAATGTGTGAGGTAAACACTCAGGGCGAAGCAAAAGACGTCGGCGAAAACAGCTGATCGGCTGTCGACCCCGAGATCAGCTGAGCCGTTGACATTAGTCAAAATTGCCGTTTTCTCGGGCTGTCGACAGTTGATTAACCCTGCGAACTTTTCGGTTCGTTGCCCCGGGTCCGGAGTTCGAGAAATGTCGCGACAATAAAACGCCGGACTTCCGCGCGCAGGTTGCACTCGATCTAATAAGGCCCGTATTCATAGTCAAGGCTTATTTTCAAGATCTTCTTAAGTACAGTCTTAACATAGCGCTTTGATTCACAGTCATAAAACAAGTATAGACTTGAGAAAAATCTCAAAGCGTAGCTTGTCGAAGACGATCTCCTTCCAAAGCATCTTATTATGATTCATAAACTTATCTCATTCGTTGTAAGTAGAAACTGAAGATTATCTTATTAGTTATAAAATTCATAGTCGTTTAAGGGGGCATATACCTTTTTCGGCTTCAAAAAATCGATTTTTTTTATTGCATATTTCGAAAGAACAACATTTCAGGAATGTAAATCTAAAGCCATTTAAAGAAATTCGAAAAATTGAAGAAGTTACAGCACTTTGTACTGAGCGCCGTCCGAGCGTCTGTTAGGCCGTTTCGCACTTCGCACTTCAAATTTTTTCTATAATAATATTTAGTTCTATAATAATATTTATACGTATTCAGTTGCTTGGTGTCAGTTCTGTTGTACGCACATGTTACAATGAAGAGATCAAAAAGTTCTCGGGAATCGCACCAAAGCAATAAATTTCGCAAGGATTGGATACCAAAACGTCCGAAGCCGCCCAATAGATGGGCATTAGAAAGTGAAATCGAGACGACCACTAAAGCTGCGAAGAAATTGAAATCGGAGAATAGTATGCTCGTACCGGAGAATGACAGTTTGAATTACAGAATTTTTAATTTCAATTCAGTTTTCAACAAAATTTCACAGGTTGTGAAATGTAAAACGTGCGGAGGCGACGTGAAATTTCAAACAGAAAGTTCTCGAGGCCTTGGTTTTAAAATTTTGATACTTTGTGACGAGTGCAGGCCAACTGACATTCCTTCTTGTCCAAAAATCGGTTTATCGTACGAAATAAACCGTCGATTTAGTTTCGCTATGCGTTGTTTAGGACATGGAGCATCAGGTGAGAAAAACATTTGTGGATTGACTTACCTCCTCCTGTTGCTCAAAAATCGCACGATGAAATCCAAAAAAACATTCATATTGCATCCAAGGCCGTTGCGGAAATGAGCATGAAGGACGCGGTACAAGAAGAGCAGCTGAGGATGAGTTTGGAGCAAGAAGTCGAAAATGTTACGGATTTATGTGTTTCTGGAGACGGGACTTGGCAAAAACGCGGATTTTCTTCTTTGTATGGCGTATGCAGTCTCATCGGTGCATATTCAAAGAAAGTTGTCGATGTCAATGTAAAATCTTCTTACTGTAAACAATGCGAAGTTTGGGAGAAAAATAAAGACACCGAAGAGTATAATGAGTGGAAAATCGAGCATGAAAGCAATTGCCAAGCGAATCATGAAGGCTCCGCCGGAAAAATGGAAGTAGATTCCATCAAAGAAATGTTCCATAGATCAGAAGAACAGTACGGAGTAAAGTATACGCACTACATTGGTGATGGCGATTCAAAAACGTATAAGGGTATCGTTGAATCTAAACCATACGGAGATAAAGAAATACAAAAAAAAGAGTGCATCGGACACGTACAGAAACGCATGGGCGCTCGACTCCGGAAATGTAAGAAAGATCACAAAGGTATTGGCGGAAAGAATAAATTAACTGCGAAGATGATAGACAAACTCTCCGTGTATTATGGTCTTGCTATTCGGCGCAATTTCGACTCGGTAGAAGGAATGCGGAATGCTGTGTGGGCTACTTTTTATCATTATAGTTCGACGACAATAAAACCGCAACATCATCTTTGTCCTGAAGGCTCGGATTCATGGTGTGAGTGGCAACTAGCAAAAGCGAACGGATCTTTGGACAAGTACGAGCAAAGCTACAACACCTTATCTGACGACGTTTTGAATGCAATTCGCCCTATATACGAAGATCTTTCAAATGAGTCGTTATTGAAACGTTGCCTTGGCGGATATACTCAAAACACGAACGAAAGTTATAATAACTTGATCTGGAGGATAGCTCCGAAAAATACAAACAGTAGCGCTCGAATCGTCGAAATTGCGACTTTTCTCGCTGTTTGTTTATTTAATGAAGAAACCTCAGCTCTTTTGAAAGTAATGAGTACAATGGGAATAGCAGTTGGACGAAACGCAGTACAATTTGCTGCGTTGAGTGACACTCGCCGCTGCGATCAAGCAGACGTCCGAGAGCAGCATGCAACACGGGAGGCCCGACTAAAGCGCCGCCTTGAAAAAAACCATCAAAATGATGAGCATCTTGCCCTGGAGGATTCCCTGTATGGCCCCGGAATAGATGATTACATGTAAGTCGTGAGAAAACAGTTTTATCATAGTGTAAACTTGTTCTGAAACTTTAAACGCGTTTTTCTCGAAACCATGTTTTTCAAGTCGGTACCATAAATATCTCGGTAATGGATCAACCGATCTATTTAATTTTTTTTTTAAATAAAAGTTCATAAAATTTACTAGTCCTTGACCCATGCTTTTTGAAAAATTTTAATTATATATATATTTTTTTAAACAAAAAAGATTGAAATTTTTGTCGAAAATCGATACCTAAATTTTGACAGTCTGCCATTTTATTGAAAATTTGAATTTTTAAAAAAGGATGGGTCAAGGACTAGAAAAATTATCAAACTTTAATATTCTGTTTTGTTTTTTTTTGTTTCAGATGCTCCTGCGGAGATATCCATGGTACCGCAATTTCAAACATTTTGTGCAGGACTTACTTCAAGAGGCGAAAGAGGGGGGATGGTTTATTAAAAATAATAAATAAAAAAATTTTTTTATAACTACAATAGATGTACTTTGTTGTACAAAACAACTCTTACCTTCAAACATTTTTTTTATTGTTAAAAAAAATCACGAAATATGCCTATTTTTTGGGCCGAGAAAGGTATATGCCCCCTTAAGATTATCTTATTTGACATATATGTTGTTAAATAAGACAATCTTCGTCAAGTCGTGGTCATAGACGACTTAAGCAAAAATAAATGCAAGATTATTTGAAGAGAAAGTGTAATATATTTTTATCAGTGATATAAATAATATCATTTGTAATATAAATGATATCTTTATCATGTATATTACAAATGATAGCTTTATTATTATAATGTAGCATTTATTTGATATTTTTTTTGTTTTGCTCCTTTTAGGTTAGGAGCATTAAGGGGTTACTGGAGTGACAGCCGAACTTCCTCGATGTCGGTAATGTCGAACATTTTTAGTTCCGTTCTAATTCGTTTTCTATCATTTTCTATATTACCGGCCTATATCTGCCCTTGTCTAACGAGAGGCATCTGTCCTTGTTTCGATTGCTGCGCCATCTCTCACTACACGCAATACTACTCCGCACGCAAAAATACATATGAGATTTTCAGGCTATTGTTCTCTTATACTAAAACTCGCAGCTCATTTCTGCAAGCACAGGATTCTTCTTTATTGTATTTCCGAGGGTGATGTATGCTTATTTTATACGTACAAAGTCTAAATTTTTATGTGCAGCAAATGTTGTCACGTCATACATATAATTTTTTTATTTTTTTTTCGTTTTTGATGTAAAATCAACGCTAGCACCCTTCGTTTTTATGCGTACTTTAATTCTGTAAAAAAAATTCTCAATTCCGTAAAGCCAATTCAAAGTTTAGCGTCCTGAAAAAAATGTCGGTAATTCTTGCCACTCCAGCATCCCCTTAACGCCTTCAACCCTGCCTTTGGGTTATATAGCACATTTATTTGATATTAATGTCCATGAGGTTATAGGTTATACTCTTACAGTAATAATTATATTAATCTTATATTACTCTACAAGAAACATGCTCTCCAGAAACTCAAACAAAGACACGATATAAGGCAAATGAGAGCTATACTCTGATATTAATGAGAGAGATTTAAAATTTAATAAATTTTAAATCTTTCGTGTATTTCCAAGTACACGAATTTCCAACATACTAAACCGCGCGCCGATTTTTTGTCGGACTGAAAACACAGTTTTCGTTGGAGCATTAAAATCCCTTATCCCCACCCCCCCCTAACGATTAAAATTATTTTGATGCTAATTTTAAGCATCTAAATTGATAAAGAATTTATTGCGAAAAATATTACCTCAGCCAGGGTTTGAACCTGGAACCTCCCGTATACCGTGCGGGTGTCGTGCCAGTTCGACCACTGAGGCCATGGTAATATTTATCGCAATAACAAACTAATAGGAATCTGTAGGACGCATTGTTTCAGCCTGCGTAAATTAATTACAAGAAACATGCTCTCCAGAAACTCAAACAAAGACACGATATAAGGCAAATGAGAGCTATACTCTGATATTAATGAGAGAGATTTAAAATTTAATAAATTTTAAATCTTTCGTGTATTTCCAAGTACACGAATTTCCAACATACTAAACCGCGCGCCGATTTTTTGTCGGACTGAAAACACAGTTTTCGT
>JASTWK010000772.1:0-80001 GCA_030770225.1 Temnothorax unifasciatus
CCACACACACACACACACACACACACACACACCACACACACACACACACACACACCACACACACACACACACACACACACACACACACACACACACACACACACACACACACACACACACACACACACACACACAAATTGTGTAACAATGTATAACAATTATTTTGAGGACAATTATGTACACAATAATTACTTTAAGAACTAATCATAAGGTGTTCCAACTATACATCTAAAGTCCCCAAAGTAATCAATATATATCTAACAGTCCCCAAAGTAATCAATATACATCTAAAATTTCTCAAAGTAATCAATATACATCTAAATGTCCCCAACATAATCAATCTACATCTGAAAGTCCCCAAAGTAATCATTATATATTTTTTATGCATATATCCGTTACTAGTAATCATATATTAAGTACAATCAAAATACACGAATCAATAATCAATTACACATCGCATATAACCATTATTAAAATATGTCCTTGAAGTAATCAATTTGTGTACATACATATATATATATATATATGTATGTATATATATATATATATATATATATATATATATATATATATATATATATATATATATATATATACATATATATATGGGGCATTATTTTTCAACGAGAGACCCCCCGCCCCCAAAATTGGTTTTGACGTAAAGAGTTCTAATATGGCTTAAAATTTAGGTAATTATATCTACTTTTAAATGCAAAGTGGCAAAATAAAAAATTCAAGATGGCCGATCTAATATGGCGGACAATGTACATAAAATTGCTTAAATTTCGCTTGAAACTCGTTACTCGGGGGTTTTTGGTGTCGCTGAACACGAATCTGACATTAGATTTTCAAAATTCAAAATGGCGGATCCAATATGGTGGACGATTTTTTTAAATTATATCGAATTTACATGAAAATTTTTACACGGGGGTTTTAAGGTGATTGAATAGAAATGTGACATAAGATATTGTTCGTTTGTCGGCTAAGGCGGAAAAACCTTATCGTCCTTACATGAGGATTGTGGACTGTATTCAAAAGGTTCTCGGTTATGCAACGTTAACACATTTATTCAATTGTCACATACACTCAAAAATATAGTCGGCAAGGCAAGCGCCATGCACCTTCTCGCGTAACAAGAGTATACGCCGTAACGCGGTAAGACAGGAATATCGTTCCGTTACAAACGCTTACATACAGACTTCTGTCGAAGCTCGCTCTCAGTCTCCCTTTTTGCTCCTCTCCCCCCCGCGGCTTCTTATGGGAGGCGAGCGGGGCGGAGAGGAAAGCTCAGCGGCTTCTCACGCGCGGTAATGTAGTTAGGAATAAAATAAAGAAATAAGTTTAGTAGTATAATAATAAGAACAATAGCAATGACAACCTCCACGTGGTGCACATTGGTTAATGCTAATGTCGGCGGTAAATGTCATTTTTCAAGAAAAAAAGGGTTAACTTCAAACATTGTGTAAATCGGTCAAAAAAAATCGTAGGAAGATTTAAAAAAAAGCATTTTGTAGGTAAAATGTTACAGTTTGTGGTATTTGTATTGAATTTTGTGAAAAAAATTTTTTTATCAAACTGCAGAGTGTTAAAAATGTGTAATTTTAAGGAATAAATCAACATTTTTAATTTTAGCACCAAATAAGGAAGACAGAAAAATTTTTTACAGTCACCGAAACCACGTTAAAGCTGACATTTTGAGCTTTAAAATGCTTTTTTTTTTGTTTGTTCTACGATGATTTTTCATCGAGTTACGTCATTTTTTCTAAAAATACAGGGTTTGCTTCAAAGTCGTGTAAATCGGTCAAAAAAAATCGTAGGAAAATTTTAAAAAAAGCATTTTGTAGGTAAAATTATGTAGTTTATGAAACGTTAATTGAATTTTTTGAAAAAAAATTTTTTAATTAAGTTTCAAGTAGTCAAACATAAGTTAATTTTAAGGAACAAAACAATGTGTTCTTTTTTAAGGCGTACAACAGAGAAAATAAAAAAAATTTAAAAATCCACCGAAAGTGCGTTAAAGTTGAAACTTCAAGCTTCAAAATGCTTTTTTAAATTTTTTTTTACGATAATTTTTCGCCGACTTACAGCAGTTTGAAAATAGCCTAATTTTTAGAGTTCATGAAGTGTTCCCTATTTTTTTTGTACGAGTGTATATATATATATATATATATATATATGTAAAGCTTCTATATAATGATTATTTATTACAGATTTTCACCAATATATTTGATGATTAAATTTCAAGATGTTTTAACTTTATAAATATACTTTTTTCATAAATAGAATATATTTACAAACACAAAATTTCGTAATAAGCCGGCACTGGTTTCTGACATTCACCTGACATTAAGAAATATTATATCATATATCCAATTCAAAATTTAATTATTATTTTTTTAATTAAATTTGTTTCTTAAGATGATTTTTGAAAAATTATATATTTGCGCTGGTTATGACATATGTAGACTATATATAACACTTACATTAAATTAAGAAGTAGTCTACCACGTAAGGCAGTTGGCTCACGATCTAGAGGTCCCGAGTTCGAATCCCACCAAGGTAAGTGTTTTTTCAAGTACGAGAAAATATTTATAATTATAAACTGTATCTTAAGAAACAAATTTAGTTAAAAAATAGTAATAAAGTTTCGAAATAAATAATTTTTTTGGGTGTAATATTTGTTCAATGTAGTGCCACAACATTACTGCAATATTGCAGCAATATTGCGCAGGGTAGGACATAGATAGATTGCTGCAGCATTGCAGCAATATTGCATGCAATATTGCAAGCTTGCCGTGCAATACTGCTGCAATATTGCTGCAATATATCGTGCTGTTAGGGAGAAAATATATGCATATCTAAATATATACCAAATATGTATTTCTATGTAGTAAATAATTCATATTACATGTACATATATCTATAACATATATAATTTAAAAAATATAACAAAAAAATATCAGCCCAAATTTCGAGCATGGGGTCTCGCTATTAGGCTTCGGCACATAAAAAAACTTAAGCAGTGAGACGGTAAGCAATTAATTAATAGCTATCTTGTGGCTGTGTTCCGAATTCATTCTAGTTAACTAAAATGCTGTAGTGTTATAATGCTATACGTTACGTACACTTTAGCATTTTAGTTAACTAGAGTGAATTTGCAACACAGCCTGTGTTTTCAAGAATTCTTAACTGTATTGGTTAATTTGCTTACTACTTAAGTTTTTCTATGTGCTATGGCCTTCAGGACTTAAACAGTTCATAAAGTATACCTGAGAAGCATTGGTGTAGAACATTTATTATACAGACATAAATTGTGTTTTAAGAAAGTATTAAGTAGAACGTTTAATTTGAAAACATTTCCGTATATACTGTTGTGCCGCGCCTTGAATCGGGGATCGAGACCGGCACAGGGTTCTTGAGATCCGCCGGATAGGAGGAAGAGAGGACACTGGTGTTATTGAATTTGCAGTCGAGTTAAATAAAACGAGATTTTATTGACACACTCGTTGATTCTTCACTACCCTGACTTGCGGGTGACAATTATCGTTACGTTGACTCGCGGTACGCGCTCGGTTCTTAGACTGCCCGCCGTTCCTTGGAAGGGCGGGCGTTTTATCGCCTCCGTGTTGCTGACTTAGCAGTCAGCGCTTTTGATTTTAGGATCGGAGGCTTAGCGATCGGAATGCCCATATTAATGGTCATAACCGCGACTCGTGCTGGCCTTCGTGTCAGCGGTCCTCGTCGCTAGGGTCGGATTTCTTACCGGCGGCGACTCGTAGTTGCTAAGTGCACTAACTAATCTATAATACGTTGTGCGCTCACAACAATACTGATTGTATAATTTAAGAACAGACATATACTGACTGTATAATTTGAGGACAATCTCCAATCAATACCTTAGTTCAGAAAGTCTCAAAGTATGCAATAACTATAAAATATGAATTTGTGTTTGTGCTGAAAGAATAACATTCGAGAATGAAGTAAATGTGACGTATTTCTAATGAAACAAAAAATGTATTTTTTAATTTTCTTCTTTATATGCATTTATTTATTAATTCTCTTTGTTGAACAAATTGTTTAAACCAACATTATTATTTAAAGTTAAGTGAACATGTGCGTATAAAATAGAAACTTAAAAAATATATTTTTTGTTATTAGAAATAGGTCACATTTATTTTACTGTAGAATGTTATTCTTTTAGTACAAACACAAATATTTTTACTATATTTTATACGTCATTATATACTTTAAAACTTTTTGAACAAAGGCATTGATCGGAGACTGTCCTCAAATTAAACATTCGACTTAAGACGTAAATCTTAATTTATTTCTTCAAAATAAATGTTTTGTCCTAATGCTTTTCAGATATAATTTATGTACAGTCTAAGTCCTAATTTTTTTTCTTGAACAAATTGCTTCAGCTAACATTATTATTTGAAGTTAAAGAAGGTATATGAGTATCTAAATATATGCCAAATATGTATTTTCACGTTGTAAATAATTCATATTACATGTACATATCTATAAAATAATTAAAAAAATATAACAAACAAAAAAATATTGCGAGCGCAAATCCTGCTAAGCGGCCAGCTAAGACAAGACTGTGGGGCGTCCGGCCAGCTAAGGCAAGACTGTGGGGCGTCCGGCCAGCTAAGGCAAGACTGTGGGGCGTCCGGCCAGCTAAGACAAGACTGTGGAGCGTCCGGCCAGCTAAGGCAAGACTGTGGGGCGTCCGGCCAGCTAAGACAAAACTGTGGAGCGTCCGGCCAGCTAAGGCAAGACTGTGGGGCGTCCGGCCAGCTAAGACAAGACTGTGGAGCGTCCGGCCAGCTAAAACAAGACTGTGGGGCGTCCGGCCAGCTAAGACAAGACTGTGGGGCGTCCGGCCAGCTAAGACAAGACTGTGGGGCGTCCGGCCAGCTAAGACGCCCCACAGTCTTGTCTTAGCTGGCCGGACGCCCTACAGTCTTGTCTTACAGGCGGCGCTATCCGTCGAATCTTGCGCGATTTCGCGTCAAAGTCGGTGGCGACCATGCAAAGGGCGTTATCGCGCAAGATAGATGATGGCGATGCCGCCAATAAACGTTACGTGCAGCAGAGCGTGCAAATTTTGAAAGATCGGCAGGATGAAATCGAGAGAAAGATGGTTGCATTCCAGAATGACGTGCAAATCGAACTTCAAAAGATGATTCAAGAAGTAATTATCGCGTATCATTGCAAATAGATAAGAACGTACATCTGATCTCTGCGTCAGTTGCGCGTCATCGTCATGGCTAGTAATAAGCAATCAACTGAGAAACGTAGGCTGGTGGAAGAATTACACGCTCCTGCGAGAAGAAATTTTTCGCGAAGACGCGTCATAGTGCGCGGATACGATGACCTGTGGCAGGCGGATGTGGTCGAGATGCGCCCATACACGCGATTCAACAGAGGCTACCACTACATACTCACCGTTATCGACGTGCTGAGCAAGCACATGGGCCGTACCGCTCAAGACCAAGAGCGGAACCGAGGTTACTACGGCGATTGCGAAAATAATTCGAGACGGCGGAAGATGTCCGAAAAATCTGCAGACTGACAAGGGCAAAGAATTTTACAACGCAAACGTGCAGAAACTCTTGAAGAAACATAATATCAATCACTATTCGACCTATTCCGTAATGAAGGCATCGGTCGTTGAACGATTCAATCGCACGCTCAAAAACAACATGTGGAAAATGTTTACGCGCATTGAAAATTACAAATGGATCGACTCGCTGCCGGGTCTCGTATCGGATTACAACGCGTGAAAGCATCGAACTATCGGCGTGCGGCCTATCGATGTTACCCCCGCGATCGCCGACAAGCTCCTAACAACGGTGTACAGTCACGTAAAGATCGCTGCTCCCGCGCGATTCAAAGTGGGCGACTCGGTACGCGTGAGTAAATTCAAGACAATCTTTGAGAAAGGATACACGCCAAATTGGGTGTTTAGAATCGTCAAAGTGCAGAAAACTAATCTCGTGACGTATCTGTTGGAAGATTCCTGCGGAAAACCCGTCGCCGGCGGCTTCTACGAATACGAGTTACATCGCGTTGCTAATCCCGACGTGTATCTCGTTGAAAAAGTTTTGCGCAAAAGGGGGGATGAGGTTTATGTAAAGTGGTTAGGATTTGATAATTCGCACAATTTGTGGATACACAAGAATAATGTATTGTAAAAAATTTATTACAATATAAAAACATATTATACATACAAATAAGTTATTTATTTTCATAAATATCTAAATGTAATTACAATATATGTATATTTAAGGTATTTTATAATGCCCCCATGGCAGCGTCTCGGTAGAACCGGGTATAATGTATCGTTTATCATCGTACGGACTTAGAGCTATTTTCGTTTTGGACACGGTGTACACCTCGTGTTGTTTGGATCTTATGCAAGCCTGTTGTCGCGTCATTTCAATTTCGTCGCGCAGACACCGCGTGTAATCGTCGAACGTTATCGACCTGGCTACGACATTAACCTTAACACCTTTAGCCTTTTTTGTATCTTTTTTACCGTTCACTCGCAAGGCGTACATCTTTGCTCTAAGCCCGACGAATTCAGTCATTATCGCACCGTTGTTTTCGTCTTTCATCAAACCCGGAACTTTTTTATTAACGAGTGGGATACCGTACGCATTATCGACCGCGTAATCGCTAGTGTCAAATCTATTAATGTCGCGCTTCATGGTGTCATGACATCGTCGCACTCGATGTGATAAATGAGACTACCAGTATCAGTGTACGTGATTTTACATTTGTCGCGATACAACGGTAACATGTACTTGTGATGAAATTCGTACAAACATGTCTTGGATATATCGAGGATGCACATACCCACGTAGATTGGTTTGTCGAACTTCACCTCGAGTTTTCGCATTTCTATCGCTACTAAATTCTCCGAAAAGACACTTCGGCTATGAAAATTTGGTTTCGCGATCATTGCCTCCGCGCCGTATCTACCCTCCCAATGAGTCACGAGTCGCACGTCAACGTGATTCCGCACATTCTCCATGGTTTTGCCAAACACAGCGTTGTTCATCAATTTGTATAAATTTTTTCAAAATCATTCTTGGCCAATGTTCTAAATTTTATATTTAGTTCAATATAATCGTGAAGCCATGGAGATTGCGCGAATTTCAATATGCGGTGAATCTTTGATATACGAAGACCGTGACGAGTACACTGCTGCAGGTTGTGATAATGTATTACATAACGTTTCTTATCGTATAATGTTGCGAGGAGCTTGTCCTGCCGCTTACCGGGAGGTTTATCGCGCGTCGGACAGAACGGTAGGTCAGTGTGCGCGTCGTGAAGATGTTGCGGATACTCCAAGTCGACTTCGAGAATGTAGCCTATCGAGAAATCCAACGCGACATCCGTAACATTAAAATTGATTACGTCGTCGACCCATTGAAAATCTGCATATGGCAATGGTTGACACATTGCCCAGCCGTATAAGTTGTTTACGTCGAAATACATCAGATACGACGACGGTTTCGCTGGATCGTACGACTGGATGTACTTGTTGTTGGCGTATGTTCGAACATTGGCTCAAACCGCCGCGTATACCGCGTTCGATAAACATGACCATGTCAATGTTGGTGAGCAATTCGAAATTGATACGTGTATGCTTCAACATAGCATCCCACGTAAAACCCGGTAGAGTATAATAATAGGCGGGATTGAGTCCATAACTCGCGACGCAGCTATCACGAAAATTTTCAAAGATATCGGCCAACAGCAGGACATCGGTTTTGAGATATAAATCGCTGTAGTCACTGAGCGTTCGAATGGAGAACCGTTGCCAGACGTTGACGGCGTGCGCGTAATTGCTCTCGGATACGGTGTCACCTGTCAATGAACTGTAAAACGAGTCGCGCGATGGTAAGCACGAGTCCTCCAACTTTTCGACGCAGTCAATGTACTCGTACGGAAATACACCTTTTCTTGTCAGCAAATCAAAATTTTCTGCAGATAATTTACAAAATTCGCGTTGCAATATTCGCAGTTTATCCTTGCTAAGATAAGATGCCAATTTGTCGAGACTAGCGGTGAGAAACTTGTACGAATCGATAAATCGCAATTTGACGCAAGTTTTCTTATTTTTATCTTCGGTGCTTTTAACGTTTTTCGTAAACGAAATGTATTTCTCTTTTGTAATTGGGAGTAAATCTACATGTCCTTTGTACGCTGTTGCTATTTCCGTTATAATAAAATGCGCGTCGTAGCCTGATAAATTATGAAAAATTATGGGAATGCAATGCGAATCTTTGTAGTTCAGATTACAGTTTGAGTGCGCGGGACCTCTGTACTGACCAGGGCTGGTAATTTGCTTCGAAGGATTTTGATATTCGAAGCTTCGAAGCTTCGAAGAATTCGAAGCTTCGAAGGTAACTTCGAACCTTCGAAGCTTCGAAGCTTCGAAGTTCGAAGTTAACTTCGAAACTTCGAAGTTTCGAACAATATATTTGTGCGAATGTCGAATTCATTTAAAGAACGCTAAAAATATTGCAAAAAGGAAAAGAATTAGTCAATATATATACTAAAAAAATGTGTAATTGTTCCTAAATTACAATCTTGAAATATCATAACATGAATTATTATCTACATGTTTGAAATAGAAAAGTTTTAAATAAAAAATTAAGCCGTTCTTATTGAAACATGAAACGAGTTTTCGGAAATATTTCTCGTTCTGAAATTATCAAATAACGCATACTGCGATATTTGTCCTTAATATGCTATAGTTGTTTGAAGTATATCTATCACTTAAAAGATTAATATTGCAATTGGCAATTATATATCTTATTTAAAAAAATATATATTTATCAAGAATAGTTGTTGAGTTATTTATATTTGTTTATCGCAAAATTCGTATGTGTACATATATATAGCGAGAATAGCGCGCGTTGGCTAATGTATAGTTTTTAAGAGTGGAGATCACTTTTAAACTTTCAAAAAATTAATTTTTTTAAAGGTTGAACATTTTACAATATTTTTAAAATAAAACGCTTGTTACAATTTGAAACATTTACCAAGTTAGTCAAGTTACAATATTTTATTGCGTCAGAGATTTAAATTGTGTTATACTTGTGTACTGTCACTGAAACTTTAATCGCGTTTTTCGAAATATTTTCGAAAATTCATCAATTAGATGTCCAACACATTTTGCTTTTAATCTATATAAAAATTGTTAAGACAATTAACAATTAACAATTCGTTAACAAAATTATTTTTAAACTAAATATAAAATTAAAAAAGAACTAAAATAAAAACTAAATAAAACTAAATAAAACTAAATATTTTTTGTCAAAAAAAAATAAAAGTACATGGCTTTATTGCTCTAATAAAAATTTGTTTTGAAAAAGAAAAACATTTGTCGAAACATTCTCAGAGGCCATGCAGCTCCGTTGTGGCGAAACGATATTGCCCGCAGTTGAAAAAATTCGCTCTGACGCAACGGATGTCGCGGGAATACATAAATATTTCTTCGCCAACAGAGCCAACTGTGGAAATTTCTTTTCATGTGATTTCCACCATTGAAGAGGATCCATATTAATGTCAATTTGTGGCTCACAAAGATACAGTTGGATCTGCTGAGCTGCCGAAGTTAAATGCGTGTTTTCGGGCTTTTTAAAAAGATAGTCTAGTACGCTATTTGACAAGGTTTGTGACGATTCGGACCCTGTTGGAATAAGAGATGTTGCTTCTAATTCAATCAGTTCTCTAATCGCGGCCCGTTGCAACATTGGTTCAGCCTGGAGATCCTTATGACGAGGATCTAAAAATGATGCTTTTTGACGAACTGATATATTTTCCTGTGACTCCATTTGGAAACGAATTGATAACGCCTCTGCTAACGTTTTTGATACGCCTTCAGTTCCACAAGAAAGATGATTAGCGATCACAGTTTGAATTACTGACGTATCATTGATGCTGGAGCTCCGGATAGTACCGTAGTTGCAATTTCAAGTGGTTTGAGAACTGGTATTAAATTTTCAAACATACTCCATTCATCTTCATTTATTTCTAAATTTTTAGCATGCAAAGGAGTTGTCACGGTTCGATCTCCAAGAACAGCTGTGATAGCGCTACGATTCTCTACAAGTCTTTCAGCCATAAGTAAATCTGTATTCCATCGAGTACGAACACTTTGGATTAATTTCCGTTGAGGTAAGCCTAATTGTTCTTGTTTTTTTGCAAGAGCTTGTGAAGCAATGACGGAATGATGAAAATGGGAAACAATTTTACTTCCTTTAGCAAGCACGATGGAAATATTATCTTCCTTCAACGCATCTCTCACGGCTAAATTTATCGTGTGTGCTGCACAACTAGAGCTGGATCCGACGTTCATCATGCTGTTCACTGCGAGAACAATGTTGCTTGCATTATCATGAACAATGGATACAATTTTGGTGTCAATTTGCCATTCAGCAGCAACATTTTGTAAGCTGTCCGCTAAATTTTCCGCCGTATGCCTTTCGTTAAGTTCTTGCATACTTAACGTGAATATTTGTGGCTCCCATACGTTATTTACGATGTGAGCATTCACATTCATATAACCTTCTTGAGATCGAGAAGTCCAACAATCCGTGTCCAGAGCAATAAATCTGCACAAATCTAATGTGCATTGGATCTTTGTTTTTATTTCATCTTCAAGAGCACGTAAACGGCGTAGTACTGTCTGACTGCATGGGCACTTGTATCCAGGCTCGATTTCTTTCATAAATGTTTTGAAAGCAGGACTAGAAGAAAAACTAAAAGACAGTCGGTTAAATGCGATTAATTTAACTAGTGCCCGTGTAATCTTCTCGCTGCGTTCCTTGCTAACAGATGTAATCCCACGTGCACGTTTTCGTGGTATAGTGTCCGAATCAGTGGAAGAAGATCCTTCGATTGGGTCATCTGTATCTGTGCTGTATTAAAAATAGTATATTATATACATACACATATGTGTATATATATGTATATATGTATATATATACACACATAGTGTACATAAAAACGTTAAGTAATTAAATTGAAAACTAAATATTAATACCAATACTCACTGTTCTTTATAATCATGCTGTCGTTTTACATGTTTTTGTGATGGCGTTAAATCATGTACTCTTTTTAAATGCTGTACTAAGGTACTTGTAGAATTATATGTTCGAAGCACTGTATCACATAATTGGCAAGTTGCTGACTGGCCGTCAGGAGCTTCAAGCAATGTTGCCATACCCAGCTCTTCTGCATTTTCTTAATTTGTGAACTTCTCACACTGCAAACGTCACGATACTGTGATCACGAAATCGCAATTCCATATCATTTAGTACGTTTATAATTGTTTACTCGTGTTGTCCTTGCCATGCTACTGTTATACATGTAAATGACAAAACAGTGTTGGCAGGCAAAATTTGAAAAACACGGCAACCCAAGCAAACAAATATAAACGTTATGGTATCGCGATCACAGTATCGTGACGTTTGCAGTGTGAGAAGTTCACAAATTAAGAAAATGCAGAAGAGCTGGGTATGGCAACATTGCTTGAAAGCTCCTGACGGCCAGTCAGCAACTTGCCAATTATGTGATACAGTGCTTCGAACATATAATTCTACAAGTACCTTAGTACAGCATTTAAAAAGAGTACATGATTTAACGCCATCACAAAAACATGTAAAACGACAGCATGATTATAAAGAACAGTGAGTATTGGTATTAATATTTAGTTTTCAATTTAATTACTTAACGTTTTTATGTACACTATGTGTGTATATATATACATATATACATATATATACACATATGTGTATGTATATAATATACTATTTTTAATACAGCACAGATACAGATGACCCAATCGAAGGATCTTCTTCCACTGATTCGGACACTATACCACGAAAACGTGCACGTGGGATTACATCTGTTAGCAAGGAACGCAGCGAGAAGATTACACGGGCACTAGTTAAATTAATCGCATTTAACCGACTGTCTTTTAGTTTTTCTTCTAGTCCTGCTTTCAAAACATTTATGAAAGAAATCGAGCCTGGATACAAGTGCCCATGCAGTCAGACAGTACTACGCCGTTTACGTGCTCTTGAAGATGAAATAAAAACAAAGATCCAATGCACATTAGATTTGTGCAGATTTATTGCTCTGGACACGGATTGTTGGACTTCTCGATCTCAAGAAGGTTATATGAATGTGAATGCTCACATCGTAAATAACGTATGGGAGCCACAAATATTCACGTTAAGTATGCAAGAACTTAACGAAAGGCATACGGCGGAAAATTTAGCGGACAGCTTACAAAATGTTGCTGCTGAATGGCAAATTGACACCAAAATTGTATCCATTGTTCATGATAATGCAAGCAACATTGTTCTCGCAGTGAACAGCATGATGAACGTCGGATCCAGCTCTAGTTGTGCAGCACACACGATAAATTTAGCCGTGAGAGATGCGTTGAAGGAAGATAATATTTCCATCGTGCTTGCTAAAGGAAGTAAAATTGTTTCCCATTTTCATCATTCCGTCATTGCTTCACAAGCTCTTGCAAAAAAACAAGAACAATTAGGCTTACCTCAACGGAAATTAATCCAAAGTGTTCGTACTCGATGGAATACAGATTTACTTATGGCTGAAAGACTTGTAGAGAATCGTAGCGCTATCACAGCTGTTCTTGGAGATCGAACCGTGACAACTCCTTTGCATGCTAAAAATTTAGAAATAAATGAAGATGAATGGAGTATGTTTGAAAATTTAATACCAGTTCTCAAACCACTTGAAATTGCAACTACGGTACTATCCGGAGCTCCAGCATCAATGATACGTCAGTAATTCAAACTGTGATCGCTAATCATCTTTCTTGTGGAACTGAAGGCGTATCAAAAACGTTAGCAGAGGCGTTATCAATTCGTTTCCAAATGGAGTCACAGGAAAATATATCAGTTCGTCAAAAAGCATCATTTTTAGATCCTCGTCATAAGGATCTCCAGGCTGAACCAATGTTGCAACGGGCCGCGATTAGAGAACTGATTGAATTAGAAGCAACATCTCTTATTCCAACAGGGTCCGAATCGTCACAAACCTTGTCAAATAGCGTACTAGACTATCTTTTTAAAAAGCCCGAAAACACGCATTTAACTTCGGCAGCTCAGCAGATCCAACTGTATCTTTGTGAGCCACAAATTGACATTAATATGGATCCTCTTCAATGGTGGAAATCACATGAAAAGAAATTTCCACAGTTGGCTCTGTTGGCGAAGAAATATTTATGTATTCCCGCGACATCCGTTGCGTCAGAGCGAATTTTTTCAACTGCGGGCAATATCGTTTCGCCACAACGGAGCTGCATGGCCTCTGAGAATGTTTCGACAAATGTTTTTCTTTTTCAAAACAAATTTTTATTAGAGCAATAAAGCCATGTACTTTTATTTTTTTTTGACAAAAAATATTTAGTTTTATTTAGTTTTATTTAGTTTTTATTTTAGTTCTTTTTTAATTTTATATTTAGTTTAAAAATAATTTTGTTAACGAATTGTTAATTGTTAATTGTCTTAACAATTTTTATATAGATTAAAAGCAAAATGTGTTGGACATCTAATTGATGAATTTTCGAAAATATTTCGAAAAACGCGATTAAAGTTTCAGTGACAGTACACAAGTATAACACAATTTAAATCTCTGACGCAATAAAATATTGTAACTTGACTAACTTGGTAAATGTTTCAAATTGTAACAAGCGTTTTATTTTAAAAATATTGTAAAATGTTCAACCTTTAAAAAAATTAATTTTTTGAAAGTTTAAAAGTGATCTCCACTCTTAAAAACTATACATTAGCCAACGCGCGCTATTCTCGCTATATATATGTACACATACGAATTTTGCGATAAACAAATATAAATAACTCAACAACTATTCTTGATAAATATATATTTTTTTAAATAAGATATATAATTGCCAATTGCAATATTAATCTTTTAAGTGATAGATATACTTCAAACAACTATAGCATATTAAGGACAAATATCGCAGTATGCGTTATTTGATAATTTCAGAACGAGAAATATTTCCGAAAACTCGTTTCATGTTTCAATAAGAACGGCTTAATTTTTTATTTAAAACTTTTCTATTTCAAACATGTAGATAATAATTCATGTTATGATATTTCAAGATTGTAATTTAGGAACAATTACACATTTTTTTAGTATATATATTGACTAATTCTTTTCCTTTTTACAATATTTTTAGCGTTCTTTAAATGAATTCGACATTCGCACAAATATATTGTTCGAAACTTCGAAGTTTCGAAGTTAACTTCGAACTTCGAAGCTTCGAAGCTTCGAAGGTTCGAAGTTACCTTCGAAGCTTCGAATTCTTTCGAAGCTTCGAAGCTTCGAAGTTGTCAAAAGTAACAGCCCTAGTACTGACCGGTCAGATGACAGTGATCGCGTACTCGCACGTTGTCTGGCTCGAACGGTTTTTCGCACACGTGACAGTGCGTTGCGCTGTTAAACTTGTCCCACTCGTCTCGCGTGAAATCCGCCATGGGCACAGTGGACAAGATTGTCTTTACATCGTGAGCTAAACGTCTTAGCTCCTCGGCGAACCACGCGACGCAATCCTTATCGCGACGAAACCAATACATTGATAACGAGTCGTCGTACGAGCAACGCACGTAGTACCCTATGCTAAACACACGATGATGTTGATACGTGTACCTGGATGTTTCCGGATCCGCTTCCATCTTCTCCAGGGTACATTCCAGGTCGGCGTATATGATAAACGGAACTCATTCCTTCCTGTTGTGATTCTTAAAGGCCAACCACTTGTCGTTATCGCTCGGTAACTTGATCGCGCAGTCATTTATCTCCCGACAGTCGACGGTGTGGGCTTTCAATTTCTCGCTCGTGTAGAAATAGTGTAAACATCTGTAAATAAAGAAATTTTTTATATATTTTTTACGTAAGATTTATTTTTATTAATTATTAAGATGTATACTCACCGATCGCAAAAGTATTTCCGACCATCGTGCCTGCTCAATTGAGAGCTCACGAGACGGGATAAGTTCTTGATCAATGCAAAATGTCCCACGTTGTCGTTATGCACATAAAGCAGATTTACATGTTTGTCCATCTTTCTGTCGGTGAGCCGTATTGGCAGGATAGCAAGTTCTTTGTTTTTTTTCTGGATGCCGTACACGTTGATGGAGATGTCGTTGTAATTTTCAAAATTTTTAATTTGATCCAACGTCATTGGAAACTTAATGTTTGTAAGATTTAGCACCAACGCGTAATGTGGATACGACGATTCTCGTTCTACATGTCTTTGGGCTGGATGCAGAGCAGCCGTGACCATGCGAAACATGCATTGCCCATTGATCGCACATTTATCACCGCTCTCTTCATTTTAATTTCTCGCGGTATTTCCACAAGACACCCCGCGTGCAATGGATTGTACTTGTTTACGTTAACAGTAAAATTGAGTATACGCGACAACGCCCATCCGCTATCATGTTCCTGGAATTCCTCCAGCGATGCTAGGGTAGGCTCGATAACGCGTCGCTTGTACCACTCGCGCAGATCGGGCATATGAAAGAGTTCACTGTTTCTCGTAGCGATACTTTTATTCGCGCGTTTGTCACCCGCAACAAATTCACCATTAAACATTGTGTTTATCTTTACATTGTCATGTCGTTGCATGACGTTCCGCACATGAATGAGTACAATGTCTCTCGCATCTTTGAGAAATTGACGTGGGTCGATGTGTTTGGAATTTATCACCACACCGGTCAGTATACGACTTTCAAAAGCCTTATCTATCTCGCGCCATCTGAGTCCTGTCTCACTCGCACTGTATCCGGCACCCACATGCACGAAACGTTGACGTACCGAGTCTTTCAGACCTTTGAGTCGTGCGATACAAGCAATCAACGACTGTTTGAGACCGATCGATAATCGTGGCCGTTTAATTCGGCTTTGTTCTTCCAACGATTCGATAAACTCGTCGCATCGTTGCTCCCACGCGGTAAATTCTTCCCACGAATTTAAAAGGGTGGATTGGTCCAACAACTCTTGCTCCATGTTATTGAATGATCTTCTTTCTGACACAATTGTACTCACGACTTCCAATTCTCGACTATTGAGCGTATCGCCCAGATTCGTCAATTTATATTCTACTAATGATGCATCGTTTGCTAGCATATTTAATTTCACCGTAATCTCAGCAGCCGTACATCGGCGTTATTTGCAAAATTTGCAGTTTTGCACGTGTTCGATGAAATCATCGTGAGACATGTATGTTCTTGAAAACAATAACGTGATTTTCGGTGATTTGATCGGTATAACTGCAGCAGCCGTACATCGGCGCTGTTTGCAAAATTTGCAGTTTTGCACGTGTTCGATGAAATCATCGCGAGACACGTCGCGACATGTTCTTGAAAAAATCATATTTGATGCTATTGCCCGATGAGGTGATCTCATCACGTTCTAGACAACCATGTCACATTTATGTGGATTGTGGTGGTGGTGGTCACCATGCAGCAGCCGTACATTGGCGCTATTTGCAAGATTCGCATTTTTGTACGTATAAATAGTCTACGAGGATTCTAGCGCGCAGTCGAGAGTTTGAAACGGCATTGACACTGTGTGAAAAAATATGGACAACGCGGGAACAGACAAACGTTATTGCTCGTCGATTGTGCATAATCTTCGCGGCCGAGAACTTGAGTTTCGAAACGTGCTTACTCGCACTAACAAGTGGTGCTCAACACATCACGCGTTGCAGAGATATCATATTATTGATACAAGTATACCGACTCCGATTTTGCCTAATAACTTTCAAATTATCATGTGTCGTGGCAGAATTAACGATTATTACGTATCGCGATACAAGCCTGGAAATGATGAGTACGGCGATGATATATATGATGGCCATCGGGATGAATACTTATCTGAACGACTCATCCTACTACGCTCACGACTGTACTGTTTAGCAGGACATCATTGGTATTATCATTATGAAGATGACCTTTGTGAGTTTATCCCTGAAACGCAAATAGCAATCCGCTACATGGAGTGGTGTCCTAAGCATCGTATCAGGGAGCCTAATTGGATTTGGGGAACATACATTTCGACAGAGGATGATGATGAGGATGATTTATTTAGTCCTACATGCGACTGGTAAGGTGTGACATAGGGTAGTGAAATGTAATGTAGAGTTATTTTTAATATTTTTTTTCTGTTTAGTACCCCTATGCCTCATTATAGATGGTAATGGGTACGGATCTGCAGTTGAAATACTTGAAATGGTATGCTCGCAGCAGCAGCCTTACATCGGCGCAATTTGCAAGATTCAATTATTGATTGTCAACTGACGGCGTATGCTGCAGATAATATTATAAACGGTGCATTATATGAGAAATAAATGTATATTAAAATGCATACATCACAGTATCTAAAATTATCTTTCCTTCTGTCTACCGTTCCCTTGTCCACCGTCAGCGGTTTAGAATTACATAACTGTAACTCTAGATAAGAATGCGCGTGCCGCATTCGTCGCGCGATCATTAAACGTTTTCTCTCATCTGCCTCATATAAATTGTTAAATATTCTTCCTCTTATTTCCAATAAATAAATTACTTAAAATAATATAAAAATAATCTAACTCTAATGGGTGACGGGAGCGAGAAAACGCGCGCGAACGGGGGAGATAACGCGAACGAGAAGACGCGCGCGAACGAGAAGACGTACGCAATCGTGAGCGAGAACGCGCGAGGGAAAGAGAACGCGAATGAGAAGACGCGCGCGAACGGGGGACGGGGGCGCGAGGGGGAGCGTGAACGGCGGAGAAATAACGGGGGCCGGGAGCGCGAGAGACCGCGCGAACGGAGGAAAGAGAGATAACGTGCGAACGGGAGAGAGAGAGAGAGAGAGAGAGAGAGAGAGAGATAACGCAAACGTAAAGACGCGCGAACGAGAACGCGCGAACGAGAAAACGCGATCGTGAGCGATAACGCGTGAGGGAAAGAGAACGCGAACGAGAAGACGCGCGCGAACGAGATAACGCAAACGAGAAAACGCGCGTGAACGAGAAAACGCACGCGAACGAGATAACGCGAACGAGAAAACGCGAACGAGAAAACGCGCGCGAACGAGAAAACGCGAACGAGAAAACGCGATCGTAAGCGAGAACGCGCGAGGGAAAGAAAACGCGAACGAGAAAACGCACGCGAACGGGGGCCGGGAGCGAGAGGGACCGCGCGCGAACGGGGGCCGGGAGCGCGAGAGGGAGCGAGTGACGTCACGCGGACCGCCGCGGCCGTTGCACGCAGTCGCCCCTCACCCCGCGGCGCGGCGAAAACGCGGTACCCTCCCCCGCGGCGCCGGAAAACGCGGTCCCCCTCCCCCCGCGGCGCACGAAAACGCGGTACCCCCCTCCCCCGCCCTCGCGACGCATGAAAACGCGGTACCCCCCTCCCCCGCCCCCGCGACGCATGAAAACGCGGTACTCCCCTCCCCCGCCCCCGCGGTACTTCCCTCCCCCGCGGTACTCCTCCCCGCGGTATCCCCCCTCCCCCTCCCCCCGCGGTACCACCCGGCGAAATCTGATACCCTTGTGTAATCCGACACCGCCGCGGTGGGTTAGAACTGTCATAGTTTACCTACTGCTGTAATAATAAACATTTTATTTATACCAGAAGTTTTTGTTTGTTTCTGTTTTTTGGCTGGTGGGACTTCATTTTCTTTATCTAACATTTCATCAATCTCTTCAGCAGTTGTACAATTTATTGAATCATTCTCGTTATTAACTAAAATCAAATAAATAATAATATTAAGTCGAATAATTGATGGTACCAATTTGTATTTTTATACTTAACCATATATAATTGCATTAAATAAATATATATTACCTTCTTCCTCATTTATTTCAGCGGTGTCTATTCCTACTTGATCATCGCTGCTGCTAGCTAGGGCACTTGGCCTGCCTCCATATAATATATCTAACTCGTTGTAGAATGGACACGTTGAGGGAGCAGCACCACTGACATTATTATTTCTTTTACATTTAAAATATGCTGCTTTCAAATTTTTTAATTTTAATTTTATTTGCTCGGCTGTTTTTTCATAACCTTTTGCCTGCATTTCGGGTACCAGCATTCGGAAAATCTCTACATGTCGATGTTTCTTTCCATCAATTGTACTTAAAATGCTTTTTTCCGTGATTAGTTCAAGAAACGTTCGTGTTTCACCATCTGTCCAATTTGCACCCTTTTTACATGACATTTTTACTGTTGATATAAAAACTTCTATTCTAACTTTTCAACTAAAAATTCTAACTTTAACCTCAATCTAACAACAGTCAGCAGCGGCGGTATACACTTGATCCAATCCGAATCGAATCAAGCGTTTACAGTGCGCTGACATCTTTTGATACGCGTATCAACGTGGTCTAATACTCGCGATTGAGGAGTATCAGACCAGAGTGCACTAAAATAATCCGCGAGCGTTTATACCGAGCGTATGAAACGATTTGATACGGATATAGTACTTGATACGCGTACCAAGTGCTCGGTGTAAACTAGACCTATATTGGCACGCAGTGCCAATTTAAAAAACTGAAACATGTATTTAATAATTGATATTGTGAAATATTATTATTAATCATCAAAATCCGCTTCGAAAACGGCACTTTTCATTATGTTATTTTAAGGTTTCTTTTTTTTCTAATTTAAGATTCTTCAAAATGGTGATGAGATCTTCCTGTTTCATTTTCGTCGGATCCGCTGGTGCGACGTCGTCCACCAGTGTGTCGAATTCTGTTTGGCCGAGTTTGTCTAGAAGTAGGCGGGTACGGATTTCCACGGGCAATTATTCTGTCTCAGTGACGAGTGAGTACTCGTGGCGTAGCCACTTCAAGTAGCCATTTCAAGAAAGGTCTCGTTTCGTTTCCGAAGGCAAAGACATATTTTTTAATGCGTGTACTTAAATGGTTGTACACCTCTGTTGACGTGGTCGTTGGGCTTGAGTTTGTCTCTTGAGAGCGTTCTCGTTGTATTTGAAGTTGTAGGAGGCTGTTGATCGCTGCCGTAAAAGCTTCGATTCCGGACGTTGTCATTTTGGACTCTCTTATACGATACACGATGAGAGGTTCACAGTCGCAGCGCCAGTTGTTAGGTCCCGAGGGAGAGGGTGTAACAAGAAACTAAATCCCGCGCGTAACTTATACGTTTCGTTTATTCTGGGGCTCACTACAGAAGCGGGAAGTATACCCGAGTTCGCAAGAGCTCGCTTACAACGTGCCGCCCGAAATGGCCGGTGCACGCACACTGCTCCCTGCTGCGCGCGCGTCGCGCCCTCTGCGCGAAATGGGCATGTCCCGCCCCAACAGATACTTAATTTTTTTTAATTGACATATTAATTTTTATTAAATATTGTTGTGTATTTAACTTCACTATACAACTCGGGTTCGATATACAATATATTTCCGTACTACCAGAATACTCGTCTTGGTGACTTGCGAGATCGCCGGTTGGAGCGAGACTGTGATCCTCGCGTGCTCCGCACGCCTATCGGTGATATGCGGCTCTAATGGTGTCGCTCGCCTTGCGGACGCAAATCTCTTAGAAGACGCGCGCTATTTGGAATCGTGAACGAGCGTTACTTACGCCGATACATGACAACTCTTCTCCCCGTAAATTAATTACAATATTAATGCGATAAATAAGTGCCGAAGCGATCCGGTGGTTTTCGCTTTCGCGCTGGCCGTTCCTGGCTCTCAACCAACGCAGGGGGTGTCTTAGACGCAGATGGTAGGTTCGGGTGGACAGTTTGATCTGGCGCCTCCTCCTCCTCGACATCCGAAAGCGTATCCTGAACGTATGGTTGTTCAGCAGGTGCTTTCGACAGTCTCTATCTTTCTGATAACAAATGCTGTGGTTCGCGAGATTCGTTTAAATTCTTAGAATCTAAATTTACATCTTCCATAATCCAACTTTTGCATTGAGGTGTTGTCGGCCGTTGCTGCACCTACCGCTCGCATTTGATTCACGTGTCGTTTCCAAATTTTATTATTTTGCAACTGCACTCTATAATGTAATCTATTTAACTTTTCAATTACTATCCCAAAACGCTATTTAATGTTTTTATCTATGTATTCGCGTACAGCCACTCTCTCTCCTATTTTAAATTGTTTAATAGTCGTATCGTTTTTTATCCGTTCTAGGAAAGATCAGGTTTAGTCTACTATTTAAATTTCTACCAAACATTAGTTCTGTTGGCGATTTTCTGGACTCCTGATGTGGTAACAGTCGGTAGTGGAATAAGATCTTTTGCAAATTTCGTTTAACATTTTTATTGGCAGTCAATAATTTTCGTAGGCTTTGTTTCAATGTTTGAACAAAGCGTTCTGTTAACCCATTTGTCGCTGGGTTGTATGGCGCTGTGCATTTATGAAAAGTACCATTTTGCTTTAAAAAATTTTGGAATTTTTTAGAAATAAAGTTCGGCTATTATCCGATACTAATACTTGTGGCAATCCAAAGGTGATAAAAATTTCTCGACACTTTTCTATGGTTGTTTCTACGTTGATATTTTTCATGATATGCACCTCGGGCCATCGGGTATATGCATCGACCAGAACCAAAAAGTTATACCCCAGGAAGGGTCCCGCAAAGTCTACATGTATGCGTTGAAAAGGTTCTGTTGCAAGTTCCCAATTATTGTGATTTTTAGTTCATATAAGCCGCGTAAATTCTATATTTGATTCCCCTAGTGGATAGATGGCGCTCTGTCAGACTTTTTAGAGTGGCACTACCGAGACTCCCGCGTTCATTTCCCGCGTTAACCAGATCTGACATGGCCGATCTGTATAGAAATTGAAAATAAATACGAGATTAAAAGCAACACATCTCGAATCCTTGGTCCCGTTACAACAAGGCGACGAGGTAAACAATTCGTCTACATAACGTGTCATCAAGGAAACAGCAAACAGATCTCAAGGATGGACGCAGCACAGTTTCAACACCTAATCAACGTAATGAATCAAAATCAGCAGCAGTTGATTAATCGATTAACGCCTCAACACCAAGAAAGGAGTCAACAACAAGCCATTCAACCCGTAATCAACAACGCTCTTCTACCATCATTTGAAAATTTCGACGCCAAGAAAGAAAGCTTCAAGTATTACCATCAACGATTTGAAAATTACTTACAAATGAAAGGTATTACTACAGACAAGGTACTCTGTGCAAAAATGCTTCTTAATTCTATCGGTGCGACACATTATAATACACTAGCAGCATTGGTTGCACCTCAAACACCTACCATGTTAGAATACAATAACCTAATAGAAGTTTTAGAAAAGCATTTATGTCCCAGGAAAAATATTTTGGTTGCACAGCATCGATTTCTTTCGATTTACCAAAATGAAAATCAATCCTTGGCTGAATATATAGCTCTTTTGCGTCAGGATATTGGTGACTGCAACTTTGTCTCACCATGTGAATGTAGAATCTCGATTGCAGAAATTTTTTTACGTGCTCAATTTATCAGAGGTATACGGGATAATCGTGAACTTCGTTGCTTCAATGTGATATCTCTATGTTCAAAGATATTGTAGAAAAAGAACTTGCATTTGAAGCTTTGAAAATCGACAGTTGTGAACTGGCAAAGAATCAATCGTCTTCAAATTTATCAAACCTCGCTGAAGATGTTAATAAAGTATCAAAACAACAACGGAAGTCTAGACGTGACAATGCGACATCGAATCAAAGGAATTATTCAAAAAGTCTCTATAGGCAAGGAAATTATCAACCCAGATCTAAATCAAAAATTGATTACAGGCAACTTGGCATTGAAGGACTATGTCTACGCTGTGGAAACAACAATCACATTACAAGAAATTGTCGAACAAATAAAGCGTTTCTAAAATGTACTGCATGTGATAAAACCGGTCATCTTTCTAAAGATGCATACGTTCACTTCTTAATAATAATACAAATAAAGCTATAGATAATACGGAATCAACTAATGATGTATCAACCTATGGAATCAACCACATTGTCGACATCTTCGGAAGCCAACGTACAGAGTCCAGTAATTTCAAGAAATATTTTGCCACAGTTATTATTGAAGGACGTCCACAAGTTTTTGAAGTTGACTCCGAAGCAGGATTTACATTACTAGTAGTGAGTATAGGGGAGTTCCACCCCGGGGGCTCCGAGGGGGGGTGAGGGAGGGGGGTATCAAATTTCGCGGGGGGGGTGAGGGGGAGGGAGAGAGGGCGGGGTATCGGGTTACACAAGGGTATCGGGTTACAAGGAAATAACGCGGGGGTGAGGGGGACGGGGGAGGAAGGGTATCGGGTTACACAAGAGTATCGGATTACGAGGGGAAGGGGGAGGGGGAGGGTGACCTTGGCATACCACGTGTATGACTCACCGGGATGACTCACCGGGATGACTCACCGGGGATGACTCACTGGGATGACTCACCCTCGTTGTCGTTCGCGGTCGCGCCGCGGTTCCGCGAGTCCGCGCGGGGGGAGTCCGCGTTCGCGCCGCGGTCACAGGTCCGCGGGTCCGCACGGGGGGGGGGGTCTGCGTTCGCGCCGCGGGTCCGCACGGGGGGGGGGGGGTCCGCGTTTGCGCCGCGGGGTACGTTCGCAACGACGCCACTAGGCGGCCTATAATAGTAAGACTAACTCGATAGCGCACTAAGCAGGAGCATACATTTTGTCGATGACGCATCGAACCTGTCGGAACATGTTCGTCGTAAACAAATTTTTTCTGGGAAAAGAGGGGTGTTATTGTGTAGACTAAACAATTTTGCACTATTTTTTTACGACGCAGACAAACGAAGACAAAGGAACGCGAGACAAAGGAAAAAATGACGTCATCGACGATGATCAACCGCATCAAAGCGATGATAAAATTTAGGTAGAGATGGACATGCGTGCAAAAAAATTACATCGTTCGTTTAGTTGTAAGAAAATAAGCCTGTTTATTTAACTCTTCTTTTTTTACATAATATATCTTACGTACTAAAAACTAAAGCTGCGAGCTCACAATCGATGAGCTGATTTGTATTGATCGCATCGCTAGCGTATATCACATTCGACGCTTCCTTGGGATCCATCACAGTGGACGCGATATCGGAGAACTGCGCAAACTTTGCGTCGACTGCTGCACGTATTCTGACCAATCGATCGAATCTCGCATCGATGCACCGATCGAGATTGAACATACGACGCAACGTCGATTCGGTCATCATCAAGCGTACGTTTACAGATTCGAGACGTATGAGTTTGACGTTATTAACCGACGTACAAACTCTCACCGTTAGCGGTCCAACGTTAATAAAACTGTGGATATCTTTGTAGTCATTGTGAAAGAAATTCTGAATGTTTCGTCGTTGCTCGTGGAATGCCTTCCACGTTTTGAGAGATAACAGCAGTTCGATGATCTCCAACGGCGATCTCCACGTAACTCGGTGGGCCCACGTTGATGTCAATTTCGAGGAATTTGTATCCCGTAGCTGTCAACGCGTATCGTCTTCCGAGTATGCGAATCGCGCGACGCTCCAACGAAATGCTGTATAAAAGAAATGAAATTAGTTTTTTTCCTTTCGTAAGTATTACAATTTGCAAAGATATAAAAACTGGGGGGGAGGCTCGATATGTTTTTTATTTCTTAAAATAAACTTACCTGTTATATCTGTTCTCACACGATTGAGTTTCAACGTGTGAATCGGCACGTAATAATTTACGGCATTCACGCGTTTTCCACCATTGTTGCTGTTGCTGCTGCTGCTTGCGCTTTCTTCAAAGGAGAACATTTTTTCTCTCGGCTCTGAGAAGTTGTGACCGTCAGTACAAGCAATCGCGACAAGACTGATCATGTAAAATTAATCGAGTATACGCGGCAACACCGACATTCCAAAAGTAATGTGTTGGGGAAAAGCGGGAGGGGGAATTAATGTTTATAATCGAACTTGTCGGGACATGTTCCGTAAACAAATTTTTTCTAGGAAAAAGGGGGTGGTTATCGCGTAGACTAAACAAATTCGCTAAACAATCTATCTACGCATATGTAAAAAACAAAGGAAGAAAATGACGTCATCGAGACGATCATCGACCCAATAACACGTCGAACCTGTCGGAACATGTTCGTCGTAAACAAATTTTTTTCTAGGAAAAGGGGGAAGTAAAGCCTACTCTAACGGTGGGTGATGATGGGGGGGAGGGGAGGGGGAGTAAGAAATAAAACGTTATAAAAAGACATATATAATTTATTTTTTAATTCTGGAGACGATCATCGTTACACGTTAACAATGTATTTCATTGGACGTTGGGGTAACGCGCGACCACCAGTTAACCCTTAACTGGCACACGTCCGCGATCGAACGTTATCTGCACACGGGGTGTTGTACACCCCACACACTTTGAACGTTGGGTACGGCGAAATGGAGGCTCCAATAGGCTTGAAAAAGATCAAGTACATACATTAAACACTGGAAAATGATACCCATTAGCCTAAACTATGAAATTTTTAGTTTTGAGGCTTTAAAAAAATTCCTGCTCTTGGGGTATTCAACACCCCAGTGTGATACGTCATTTTCATACGTCAGATTCGAATTGTGTTTGGAAGCAAAATTCATAGATTATCCGACCGAGAAAGATGTTTAAACTTGAAAAAAATGGGTTTTGGGGTGTTTGACACCCCGGGTTCCGGTTAAGGGTTAAATAATTTTATTACATTTTGTAACACGCAATTCTTGACATGTTTTCCGCATCGCATAGTATTGGTGTCATCTAGTATAGTCAAACATTCGATATCTTCGTAATGCGCATCCAGAGTTTTTTCCAGGTTTTTTCTCGCATAATTCTCCAGCAGATCCACCAGACATTTTCGTTTCTGACATCCCTTGACATACACGAGAGTCGGCATCTCGTTGTCATCATCATCTTCTTCGTGATCTTTTTCTTCTACACCAAGCACGGCCGATGTATTCAGGCGTTTCACCGTGCTGTACGGCATGGTGATTTGCGTGATCGTAATCCATGGTGATTTGCGATCAACCACGTAGCGCACGATTTGTCGGATTTTGTGAGGAGATTCCATGGCATGGGGTACTTAAAAATGTGATGCGACAGAACGCAGCCTTTTCTCAGCACCGCCACCTCCTTCACGACAAATTTCATCCCGACGAGGAATCCTTGCAGGTCCACGAACGTTGGTACGGACATGACGAGATTTCTTTATCTCTCTCTCTCTCTCTCTCTCTCTCTCTCTCTCTCTCCTCTCTCTCTCTCTCTCTCTCTCTCTCTTTCTCTCTCTCTCTCTCTCTCTCTCTCTCTCTCGTCGATGCGTCAATCGAGAGGAATGACGCGTAACTCTGCAAACCGTTTCGCGACACTCTGATTTATACTCCCCCCTCTAAATAATTGTATTGGGGAGTGATGGAAAAAGAGAAAAAAATATTCACGTTGACTAAGTGTTCGCGTCAACGTCAACGTGAATATTTTGCGCACCACGTTCGTCAACGGGTTGCACTCAATCACGCGGTAGTGTATGATGAGACAGTACGCCGAGGTATTCGGCGGTACGTTCTCCATGCAATCGAATTCTATTCTGACATCCACGGTGGCGGTTTTTACGGATTTGTTTTGGCGAGAGCAATCGATGATCACAAACGGGCCGTTACGCAGAAAAGTCGAAACGGTGAAACTCGGCTCGAGATATTTGTATCTGTAGTAGCCCTTGCAGAAACGCGCGTACATATCGTACAGAATCGCCCATCGATGTTTATCAAAGTCCAAATTCAAGTCGTCGTACGGATAAACTTCCGAGTATAGGTAGAGTTTTACGTTGGTCAAGTTGCAGTCGTCGAATCGGCTTGTGTCGGCGAACATGACGTTCTTCCGACACGTCTGCAGAGCAAAGACGACGTATCGCGGTTTCTTGAGCTGAGTCACGGTCTTGATGGCCCACGAGTGCTTGGTCGTGTTCTGCAACAGGGGATACTCGTACAGATCCCACGAACGGAAACCTATACATAGAAATCGTCCGTCTTCCAAGGCGCGCAGCATCGACAGCTTGTTGATCTCGTTCAATACCACGTGAGGCATTCGCCATTGTATCTTGAGTATTTTGATGGTAGGCTCCAACGCCAGACTTCCCACCAGGGAATTGTTGTCGTTGCGCGATCGTATCAAGATCAATTCGTGACAAGCGTTGATCAGCACGCGTTTGTAATCCTCGCAAAATTCCAGTAACAAGTTGAGCGGTACGCAAAAATTGAAATATCCGTTCGCGTTATTCTGTGGATTCCAGCCAACGTTTCTCAGGATCACGCTTCTGTCGGACGATACGGTAACGTAGTTCTTGAACGTGTTGGTTATTCCTACGTTTCTGCAGCGATCAATCTCCATACCGTCGAGCTCGTATCAAATCTCGTCGAACATGAACGCGACGCAATTAGTCCCCAGTACCACGTTATAGGCTTGACCGGCTGCTCTGGTCACCGTCAATGTTCCTTCCACGTAGAGAAAACTTTCGAACGGCTACGTATACAGATCCTGCTGTTGTTAGGTATTCGTATCTCGTCGCTATAGTCAAACGTTGTGTTGGCGTACGGATTGTACGTGTGAGTCTCGATCTTGACGATGCGATCGTCAAAGACCGGCTTGCCTCCGATGTTGATAATTTCAGTCATCGTTCAGATGTTTCGCACCGCGAATCCCAGAGATTGTAAAAACTTAACGTTTGACGCGTTGAGCTTCTTTCTCGTCTCTTGTTTCACGCCACCGAATGTCGTCTTGACGATATCGTCGATCGGCGCAGCCGTAAAGATATTAATTACTGTTGTTATCTGTCGCGTACTCTGAGTCGTTCAACACTAGCATCTCATATGTCGCGCGCACACTTACGCTCACGCATACACTGGTGCGTTATCGCTCTCGCCGTCATACGTGCAAACTGACGGCGATCTTTTCTCCGCAAAAATCGAGCAATCGTCCGTCTTGATCAGCGACGCGCATCGTTAAATTTGTAACACTCCGCGCGATGATCGGCAGGTAAATAATTTCCGATATCTTATATCCCGGTGGTACGCTTGGTGAAAACTCGTGTATCGTATAAACACGTTTGCCGTTGCTGTACGGTCACGTTACACTCCACGCGGATAATGTTTACGTTGATAATATTAATCGGTGCGTCCGATTCGTGCCACTGTCCCGACTGCAATATACGCGTCGACGAGAATCCCAGCAGCGATCCGACGTTGTTCGGTTTATTTAAGTTCACTCTAAAAGCGCACTTGATCTCGCTCTTCATCGTATTGTAATTTGCGCGGAGCACTATCGGGTATTCCGCGGCCTCGTCTTCGTAGCCGTTCGCGCAAACGGTCTCTTTTCGCGCGATATTCGCGACCGACGTACGATCGTCGTTGGAACGAACCACGCGTCGCGGACGTTTCCGTGAAATTTCACGTTTCAAAAACTCGTGTATGGCCCGTATCTAGTACGATCCCTCGGGAATCGTAATTTTCGTGTCATCCTCGACGAAATAAAATTTATTATTTGAAGAATTCACGTTCGGAATCGTGTGATAAGTCTCAAAACACGTTAGACCAAGCTCGTAGTCACCGTCGCTCAGATCTACGGCGGGAAACTAGTGCTCCGCAAGGATGCTGCTCTTCCCGGTTAGCGTGAACGTTATAGACATATCGACGGAAGCTGTTCGACGAAGATTGAGTCTTCGCACGGCGCGTCGTCAGGTTTGAAATCAGCGCCGATCGTTGTCGATCGTCCGGAGAAATTGTCCACAGACGCTCTGATCGTATCGCTGATAAGACGTGCGATTGTACTCAATCTTCATCACGCTTGGTCCGAAATATCGCACCAGTTCTTTCGGTGGTCGAAAATTGCCGAAACTGTCTAAATATACGACTCGATCACCCTTCTTGGCGTACGCTACCCAATGAGTACCGGGGCCCGCTGCATCGTCTAAATTCACGATACCGCTCTTGTTTAGACGTACACCGTCGACGATTGGTAACAAATTACGCATGAAAACACCTCTGAAGAACGGTACGTGCATTTGCCTTGCCAGTCGACTTAATTGTACATTAATCGTAATACCCGCCGGCATATTTAACGTTTTTTTGACGTTTTTTTTTATTTTCAACGTCACTTCTCGTCCGCGTTTGTGCGGGCCGAGATATAGTCCTTGTCCATATTTATACGAAGCGAGATAAAATCCGCGACCTTCCATGGCGCGATTGTGACGTTGTGTCTCTTTCAGCTGACGTCGCGCGGCTTTGCTAGCGTTCATCGCCGTTGTAATTCCCAACGCCGTTGAGAACTCCCAACAACGGTAGAATTGGCAATACGCCACCTCGTTTCGCTGTCGGAAGTATTCGTTTCTTCGTCGACCTTTTCCTCGTTCGTGTTTTCCGTTTTCGTGTTTTCAAACCCATTCCGAGCTTCGTCTTAGCCTTCATGGCCGCCCAGACGGTTGTAGCGGCAGCCCTCTCTCCGAGAGCCGAAACTCTCGCGATGACGCGTCCTAACGCTCTCTCGGCGAGTATCTTGTCCGCCGCGTGTCTCTCGGTGAGACCTTTGTCACGCGAATAGGCTATGTCGTGCTCGCGACACGCCGCGTCCAATGGATTTACACCCGAATCACCTCTAGCCAATCGTTCTCGCAGACGAGTACCCGGACCGCAAAACTGATAGTCTGGAATGTGCAATTCAATCGGAAGTGCATCTATCGCGCGATTAAACAGACCTCTACCAGTTTTTAATTTCATTGACATTCGGCGCTAAAATTGCGAATGTCCCCGAAGGTTTCGACAGCAGGACGAACATCTTTGCGACTGAGCGATTTGCGGTGCCGCGCATCTATAAATAGACGTTTGAACGAAAAAGTTCGATTCAGTCGTACAAAATGCGAGAAAAAAAGAAATGAGATTTGTGCGACAACCGTTGGCGATTTGCGTGACGAATTGCGACGACAGATCAAGGTCGATGGAGGGCAACGCGGAGAGCTGCAGACACGGTACGATGCTGTCGACTATTATACGCGCGATCATTTGCGGTCCCTCGAATTGCGGTAAAACCAACGTTCTGATAAGTTTGTTGGGAAGTCCGCACGGTGTACGTTTCGAGAACGTGTACGTGTACTCGAAATCGTTGCAACAACCGAAATACCGATATCTGGAGAATTTATTGACATCGATCGACGAAATCGGCTACTACACCTTCTCCAATAACAGTGACGTCATTCCACCGAGCGACGCGTGTCCAAACTCGATATTCGTCTTCGACGACGTGGCGTGCGATAAGCAAGGCACCGTGAGAGAGTATTTCTTAATGGGCAGGCACTCGAGCGTCGACTGCTTTTATCTCTGTCAAACGTGCGCGAGAATACCTAAACATCTGATACGCGACAATGCGAATCTGCTGATCCTGTTCAGGCAGAATGGCACTAATTTGAAACACGTGTACAACGATCACGTGAATACCGACATGTCGTACGATGAATTTTGCTCGTTGTGCCACAATTGTTGGCAATGCAAGTACGGATTCGTAGTGATAGACAAGGACAGCACGCTTTTGAACGGTCGATACAGAAAAGGATATAACGTGTTTGCGATACCGCAAAAGCGGTCCGGCGTCGCCGATACGTCGTTGAAGGTGTAACGTTAGCGTTAGAGAGAGAGAAGATCGACACTCTGCTTTGTTTTTTTTTCTTCCGCGATGGCTGCGATCGACGGGAGCGAGAATATTCGCGAACGCGAAAAGATTGTGAAAGATATCGCGAAAACAAGTGATTCGATTCACAAGAAACTTCGCGCTTTGAAGACCGGTAAGATCGAGAAGGACATTGAGTTGGACACGCACTTCAGACCTCTCATCGGGCCGTTGAAAAAAATCGTCGACAACTCGAGCTCGATCGCGGTGAAGAAAGAGGAGCCGACGGAAAGCGTCGCTGACGCGAAAATCAAAACGAAATCCGTTCAACAGCGCGGGGAGGAGGAGGAGGAAGAGGAGGAGGAGGAAGAGGAGGCTGCTACACCGAAGAGAAAGAGGGATCTGTCATCGTCGACACCGCGTAAATCTAATCAATCGATAGTATTACCGATAACCTCTACACCGACGCGAACCGTGCAACGTACAAGTCCCGAATTACCAGCAAACGTGGATGTTTTCGAAACCACGGACGACTCGATCGGGACGGTCGTTCAAAAGCAATTGCAAACGTCGGAAGGTCGAGAATTTTTTGTAGAAACGTTGCAAAGTCGCTTGGGTCCACTGAGCCGATTGTACATCGCAGACGTTTTGGGCGCCTGTCCAACGATAGACACCGTGTACGGCATTTATCTCAGCAAGAGTGAATTGATGCTCGGTAACAAACGTTTTGACGTGGACAAAGCGGATAACATTTATATCGGCGACGTACGATGCGCCGGCACACCCGGTATTTACGAGTTGATTTTCAAGAAATTTCCCAATGATAAGCTCTACACGGAGAAGGATAGGCAAAAGTACAAGGACATACTGTTGGCGACGAGTGCTCATAAATACAAGCACGATCCTCGCGAGCGAGTAATGGGCAACAAGGGATACAAGTATCTATATGTAATCTCACCGTTGATATCGACCAAACTCAAGAAAAAAAATCCGGAAAGGGATTATTTGCGCCTCGCGCGATGACGCTAACCGATAATAAGATCGACTACGTGCACTGGGTCGACCCCAACGAGCTGGTGGATCGTCTGTGATTGCTCGATGCTTCGCGTCAAGCTGGCAACAATGCCCACGACAACGAGATCATGTCGATCATTGAGGAACTTCGCGAGCCTGGGCTTATTATAAATTAAACGGCACGACAGCGATTCGTTCAATCAACGTCGAAATGCCGATCAATAAATTTGGATTGTTCGAGCAGAGCGAAGACGCGACGAATGCCATTTCGTACCATCGCACAGTGGGGCAAAAGCGGATTTTTTGGTTCAAAAAGTTCCACAGGTCTTAATTTTCAACCGATTTCAATGTTTTTTTTTTTAAATTAAAGCTCTTTAAATTTCGAAGAGACTCCTCAAGTCCGATTTTCAAAATTCAAAACAAACGACTCAATATGGCGCCCGAAAACAAAAATGCGTCAAAGTACTTCAATATAAGTCGTTTTCGTTATTAAATATATTTGTAATCATTTTATTTATTAAATAGAAACATTCACGCGCATTCGAGCGAGCGTGCTGCATTTTTTTGCTACAGAAAAAATAGGAATAAAAAAAAATTGTACCTGATAGTAACCGTGTACGTAATAGTGACCAGTGTAAATATATATTTAGACGCATAAAAACCAGAAAAAAATGCTTAGTAATTTGTTGCTTATTTCTTACTGCAGAAAAAAACAGGAATAAAAAAATGTACCCATGGTTAAATATTTTCTATTTTTATTATAATTGCGTGTGTTTCCTGCTCTTCGCGTTACCCAAGATCAACGACATGGACGTGGCAGGTATCTGATCTTTTTGGGGTGCTTTATTCGCGTGAGTCCCCTTGCCTCTCACGTGTGTGTGTGTGTGTGTGTGTGTGCGTGTGCGTGTGTGTGTGCGCGTGTGCGCGGGTGTGCGCGCGTGCGCGCGCGTGTGTGCGCGTGTGTGCGCGTGTGTGCGTGTGCGCGTGTGTGCGTGTGTGCGCGTGTGTGCGCGTGTGTGCGTGTGCGCGTGTGTGCGTGTGTGCGTGTGTGCGTGTGTGCGTGTGTGCGTGTGTGCGTGTGTGCGTGTGTGTGTGTGTGTTGGGGGGAGGAGTTGCAGAAGAGATAAGGACCCCGCAGTTCGTCATTTCCGCAGTATTTATAGACTCCAAACCCTCTCTTCTGTTGTGTGTGTATGTAGCGTGTGAACAAGTGCGCGTTCTACTCAGCTAACAATTCTTCAGCGTCAGGATGAAGGTTACTCGCAACTTTCGACCATATTTTCCGAAAAGTATTCACCACAGGATCCGACGAGAGAAGCAATTTTCGGCCAAGGTCTAAATTTGTTGATAATCTGTTACACTTTCTCGTATTAAATTCGCGAAATTTTTTTAAATCTTTATTTCGCGCTTCTTGCGCTTCTTCCGTCAACTGGCCGACAGGTAAAATGGTTTTTTCAATAATTTTAGAGCCGTGTATTAATACTTTATGCACAGTGGCGGGCATATAATACCACGGATACAGATCAATGTACAATTCCGCTGTTCGTTTACAAAATTCATGAAACTTTTCGACATTGATTCTTCTTCCACAAGCAATTACCTGCAGTACTACATGGAACCTTTTTATTAAGTTCAAATCAACTCCCGTAATTCGAGCACTTAATTCTTCATTTGCGAAAAAGCGTCTAGCGGTATTACCGCTATTTGAATTTCCAGCTCCTTGCTTTGGCATATCTATTAATAATCCTAATTCATCCTTAAAGGCTTTCTGTATTCTTTCTTTTGCTGCTCTCATAGACTTCTTCTCCTCTTCAAGTCTTACTGTCCATTTTTGGAAAGATAGTCTGTAAGCTATATGTAGAATAGCCTCCATGAAGCGGATCCACGCGTGCAGTGTTGCAAGGCCATAATGAAACGTATTTTCGTCTACTGTCAGTTCTTTAAGTTTTTCAAGGTTATTCATTAATGATGGGGTTGCTTTGCAAATGTAGCAAGTTGAAGATGAAGTGTCGGTTAACGTTTGGCATATCTTACCATCCAACATTGTCATACTCATTTTATGCACGATTTCGCAACGAGTTTGTCCTTCGTTAATATATACGACAGAGGGTCTTAGACAATCTACATCTCTCTCTCTCTGCCGACGTGAGTATACACAGACGTGTCTAATATCGCTCTGATTTCGGTGTGAATTTTCTGCCGCCCAATGCCCCTCGGGGCCTTCCTCTTTTGCAGAGTGTAAGTTGCAAGGCCTCTTCGCTTTGCCTATCCTTTGATCCATATCCACGGGATTGAGATTTGCTGTATACTTGTCTTCTGCGGATCTTTGCCGAATTTTATCTGGATCTTGCTTCTCCTCCTGCCAACTGAGCGACGTGCGCATGCGTCTTCGCTGTTGATTGGCTCTCGCGGGCGGGATGACGGACTTGTTGGAAGCCGCGGCGTTAAACGACAACACAAACAAGTCTAAGGGCACGGCTCGACGTATACCATCGACATCGGAATCATCAACAACGTCGGATGTATTACTAAATTCATATATGAATGCGTCTAGGGTTAATTCCCTCAGAAAAATTATCAATTCACATCACGACGGTGTCTCTAAGCTCCTTCTCTCCAGTAAAGAGACTCTTGAGAAAAGAACTATCATCGAAACAGCCTTTCGCGCTTGCAAGGAGGCTTTTGTTGAGCTGTCTGCCGCTTATCTGAGCTTGTTAGAAAATGATATTCGGCATAAGAATTTTGAGGAGAGACTTAGAGGCATTGTCGGCGATGTCATGCGAAATACTTGCGATAAATTTGCATCTTGTACGCCTGGTGAAGGCCCCGTTGAGTGTGCGAGCGAGATATCCGGGCCCCCCTTTATGCCCTCCTATGCGGCAGTGGCTGCCACTGAGCAGTCGTGGGCGAGGGCGGCTCGCGGCCCCCCCATTATTAGGCCAAAAACTACGAATCTAATAGTTACTCCTAGGGAGGATTTTGCGGCGAAATACAAAACGTCCAAGGAAACCAAAGATACGTTCCAAAAAATTATTAAGCCTGCGGAATATAATCTCAGGGTCAATAGGGTCTCGTCTGCCAGAAACAACGGAGTGCGTATTGAAGCCTTATCTGTGGACCTGTCGAAGATTACGAACTCCTCAGAACTTGAAAGAGCTGGGCTCAAACTCGAGCAGGAGGGCAAAATAAATCCGAGACTTTTAATACGTGGCGTACCCTGCAGTATGTCTAGGGACGAGATAAAATCGGACTTAATAGCTTTAAATCTTGAATCTTTCGACGCTAACTTGGTCAAAGTTATTTATACGTACCCTCAGAGAAATGATCGGCGCACTACTAACTGCGTGATAGAAGTTACTCCGGACATTCGTACCTTCCTTCTTAAGAACAAATTTGCTTATATCGGATACTTCGCCTGCGGAATCTCGGACTACGTAAGGGTGCTCCAATGTTATAAATGCCTCGCTTTCGGGCACTTTGCGAAGGATTGTCGTTTCGAGACTATTTGCGGACACTGTTCTGGTCGTCACGAAACAAAGAACTGCACTAATAGAAGTGCTTCTCCCGTGTGTGGAAACTGCATGAGATGGCTGCCACAAGCTGGACGAGAGCATTCAGCCCTGGACGACAGAAACTGCCCGATTCTGCGCAGAAGAGTTGTGGACAGGATGAGCAGCATTAACTATGGACAATAATATTGTAAATCGTTTACGCCTCTGTCATGTGAACTGCCAGTCGTTGCTCGCTCATTTGGACGAATTTCGATCCTTTTTTGTTGGTTCGGGATATCATATTATCTGCATATCTGAATCCTGGCTAAAACCGCAGGTACCTGACCATATGGTCTCTCTTTACGGATATCATCTTTTGAGATGTGACCGTGTCGGCAGAAATGGCGGGGGGGGGGGTGGCAGTATACGTGTCGAACTCTTTTCAGGCCTCGACCTTGCGCCAATCTGGGAACGACAACTGTGATGGTCCTGAACATCTTATCCTTGAGATTTCCTTCAAGAACTGCTCCAAAATACTATTGGCCGTTGTTTACAGACCACCACACCGCGGATTTTCGGATTTCTTTGACGTCTTCTCTGATTTGTCGGTCAATTATAAACACTCCATTATTTTCGGGGATTTTAATGCCGATCTTTGTTCCTTGACCTTTGATTCGGAACATATTCGATCATTTGTAAGCGCATCTAACTTTTTTCTTGTGCCCTACACCACTACGCATCATACCCGTACTGCCTCCACCCTACTCGACCTGTGCCTCATAGACGAGGCTAATAAACTTGTTGACTACGAACAGCGCGAGGTCTGCTTTCTATCTGCCCACGATCTCATCGCTATCACTTACGATGTCAAGATAGAGCGGATCCCTAGGTGCACCGTCCGAGCTCGGGATTTTCGAGCGTTTAATTCAGAGGATTTTCTTGACGAACTCGCGTCTTTGAACTGGTCTGGACTATACTCTGCAGCAAGTGTCGACGCAAAAGTTGATATCTTCAACAATCTTCTCTTGTCTTGCTTTGACAAGCATGCTCCCTTCCGAGTCATGCAACCCAGGCACCTGCCAGCACCCTGGCTCACGGATGATATGAAATCCCGGATGAGGGAGAGGGATAGAGCCAGAAGAGCCTGGATGAGGAGTAGAACGGACGCTAACTACCTCACCTTCAGACGCCTGAGAAATTCGGTGCAGGTCGAGGTTCGGAAGGCTAAGTCGGAGTTCTTCCATAGAGAGCTCTAAGATTTAAATGAGCCTAATGAAATCTGGAGAAAACTAAGAAAATATGGTCTTCTTAAATCCAAAGCTAGGACAGAGAATCTCGCTTTTTCCAGCGAGGAACTTGTTGACCACTTTACGTGTAACGTGACGTCGAACACGGACTGCAGCCCGGACATCTACTTGGGTGAGACTGCGTATGACGATTCTAAATTTTATTGGAGTAACATTGAGCCCCTGGATATTGTTCGGACCGTCTGCAAGGGTAAGTCGGATGCCACGGGAGTGGATGGACTTCCTCGAAGCCTAGTGGTCAGGGCGCTCCCGAGCATCCTTCCAGCCTTGACTCACATTTTCAACTTTTGCTTCACCTATGGGGTTTTTCCTGAGGTTTGGAAGTCGGCCATTGTCTGTCCCGTCCCTAAAGTGAGACGTCCTGCCGTGTTAAATGACTACAGGCCGATCTCTATCTTGTGCGCCACTTCCAAGGTCCTCGAGCGCATTGCGGCGGATCAGATTATGAAATACTTAGAGGAACACAACCTTCTCGATCCTTTTCAGTCTGCCTACAGAAAGGATTTTTCTACGCAGACGGCGCTCATTAGGGTCTTGGACGAGGTCAGGCTGGCTGCGGATAAGAGGATGATCACGTTGGCCGTATTTTTCGACTTTTCTAAGGCCTTTGACAATGTCTGTCACGACATTTTGATTGGCAAGGCTAGGAATCTAGGCTTTGCTTGGTCTACTCTGCGTTGGCTTTGTTCCTACCTGACCGATAGAAAACAGGCGGTACGCGATCCGTCCACTGGGATGCCGTCGACTGAGAGAACTACTCGTAAGGGAGTACCTCAGGGTTCTGTTCTCGGACCGATCCTCTTTCTCCTCTACCTAGTAGACTTCGGTAACGTATTACAGCACTGCAAGTATAATTTTTATGCAGATGATCTTATGATCTATCTGCATGTGGAGCCAGAGTTTCTTTTGGACGCTATCAGGAGGATTAATGAGGACATTGAGAGGATTGTACAGTGGGCTGTTGACAACGGGCTTACGATCAACCCTGGGAAGACAAAGGCAATAATCTTGGGAACACTGCGCTTTGTAAGGAACGTCGATCTTGACTCGGTGCCTCAAGTTCGTGTCGGGGAATCCGTGATCCCTTTCTCGGATTCGGTGGAGTACCTGGGTGTTACTATCAGCAGCGCTCTCTCATGGGAAAAACAGGCGACCAAAACGATCTCCAAAGTAAATTCAGCTCTCTATTAGCTTAAACTATGCAGGCAACTCCTCCCAGTCCCTCTTCGGGTGAAGCTAGTCTCAGCCTTAATACTTCCTCACTTCGACTACTGCTGTACGATTCTCACTAACATCACAGGGCAGCATGACCTGCGTCTGCAGAGAGCTCTGAACAGAAGTGTCCGCTTCATCTACAACTTAAAGCGCGACGTACACATCACTCCGTATCTTGTCAGACTGGGATAGCTCAGGATCGATCTTAGGCGGTCGTATTTTGTGGGAAACTTGACATTCTCGGTACTCAGGAAGAAAAAACCACAAGTTATCTACAGCTAATTTACTTTTAGGCATGAAAGCATGCAGCGCAATACTAGAGCTCCGATTGATACCTTGACTCTACCGCTCTGCCGTACTGAATTCTATAAGCGATCTTTTTGTTTCTCCGCTGCCGAGCTGTGGAATTCTCTCCCTTCTGACATTCGCAACGCGACATGTATCGGCTCTTTCAAGGCCAAACTTTATAAATTTCTGTTCGCATTTTTAGATGCATGAGGCTTCTGCGGTAGATCTGAACGCATCTTGAAATTATTATGTAAACTACCTGTTATCTTACGGTTTTTGTAAACCATCTTTCAGTTTTGGTTATTTCTCTTTAGTTGTAAGCGCTAAAGATACTGTAGTAACACGTCTCTTTTATAGTATCTGTATTTTCTTTACTTTCTATTATATTTTTATTTTATTTTATTTGTAGTTAGCTTCTTATATACGAATGTATGAATGTCTTATATTTAATTTGTTACTCTTTTTGTAATTTTGCTTCGACGCTTTAGGGGACCTTGTCCCAGAGCGTCTAATAAATGCCGATTCTGATTCTGATTCTGATTCTTTAAGGATATCTGATATTTCAGATTTTGTTATCTCTTTCGTCTCCGATTTATATATAAATTTTACGAGGCGACATAGTCTCGTTGACCCTGGATGCGGATTATACCAAATTGTGTCTGAAGCTTCATCATTGCCTATCTGTAAAACCAGTGGCACCATGGAAAACATGAAAATACTTTTATCAGAGTGGCGCGAATCAGTAAAACTCTGATTGTACAAATTATGCCCAGAAGTTCCGTCACCTCCAAATTTCGAAATCAGAAAGATGGACATATTTTGAGCCTCAATTTGACGTAGACTCGCCGAAACATGTGGGATTTGTACAATTCGTGATGCTGTATGGTCCATCAAATCCTGCAAGTTGACACTGACCCCATCTTCACTAACTGTAAATGCTGATTGTGAAGGATAACATCTTTTTCTAGCCTCTTCTAAACTTTTATAACTCGGATAGATATCACAATTTATTGCCTTGGCTTTTTCGCGAATTATTTCATACTGATATTTTGAAAGTTTTGCATCTTCTATTAAGGCTAACACTTCATCATCACTAAGTCGAGCAGTGTTTTTTTTCATCCCGACATCATTTTCGACATCAATATTACCTGATAAAAGAGCCTTTATTTTTTACCACAAATTAATGTTACCACTTTCTTTTAAACGACGAAGAAAAGATTCTTGGATTTCAATATCAGAGAACGTTTCGATTACTCGCAAAACTTTTCGTCGCTTTGTGGATTTTGAACTACTACCATAATCAGTGGAAGATCTTCTACCAGGTAATAATTGATCAATTTTGACAGTAAGTTCAGAAATCAACCATTGTTCGTTTTTTGAATTAAATTTATCCACATTGTAGAGTGCACTCTTCCATTTCTTTTGAAATGTTGGAATAAATAAATTAAGTTTATACTTCAAGGGAATTAAAAGTGCCACACTTATGTCATGTAGCGATTTTACATATTCGAGTAATGCTTCTACATTTTTTTGAGGACTAGAAATTAGAAAATCAGAAAGTTCTTTATGAGAAATCCTAAACTCACTCATGTTTGTACATATATAATTATTAAATCAATATGTATACTTGAACAATAGTCAGCAAGCCGAAAATTTTTTTATATAAACCCTAGATAAATATTTAGATCGATAACGTTGGACTGCTTTACGGCTCTTATACTTCGCGGTTCACAATTGTAGTTTCAGTTCCGATTGCCACCTATTGGTCACCAATGGAGCGTTATGCGGCCGTGCAACTATACTGTATTCCAACAGTATTTACCTTCTTCGCTAAATGCTTGGCTGAATGTTTGGTTGTAAAATCTAAGAGTTTTGAGTTACAGCATTAAAAGCCACACATGAATATGACTTCAAATGAAAGATTGATGAAAACTCCAACAAAATGCAGGAGCTTTCAATTTGCAATGAATTCTCCTAACACTTTTATTTCAAATTACAATATGCGATAGTGATCATTATATTTTCAATATTTTATTTAACGTGTTCACTAAAGACAAGAGAACGTGAAAAAACGTAGCAATATACGTACATAATAATATTTCTGCATACGGAACATTTAAATTTATACTTACATCTTGATAATTTTAAGCACCTGGTATATGTGTGAGTGAAATATTTGTTATTGATTAATTAATAATATAAATGTACCCCTGGCAGTAACTAGTCCCCTACAATTACGTAAACGTAAAGCAAGCAATCTGCGAAGGGTAGGTCATTAAGGTACTCGGTCACTAATAGGTACTTTTTTTATTCTTGTTTTTTTCTGCAGCAAGAAATGAGCAACAAATTACCAAGCATTTACTTTTTGATTTTTATGCGTCTAAATATAAATTTACACTGGTCACTATTACGTACACGGTTACTATTAGATACAATTTTTTTATTCCTATTTTTTCTGTAGCAAAAAAATGCAGCACGCTCGCTCGCATGCGCGCGAATGTTTTTATTTGATAAATAAAATAAATAAAAATATATTTAATAACGAAACAAACTTATATTGAAGTACTTTGGCACATTTTTGTGTTTTTGGGCGCCATATTGAGTCGTTCATTTTGAATTTTGAAAATCGGGCCTGAGGAGTCTCTTCGAAATTTAAAGAGCTTTAATTTAAAAAAAAAAATACATTGAAATCGGTTGAAAATTAAGACCTGTGGAATTTTTTGGGTTCAAAAAGTTCCACAGGTCTTAATTTTCAACCGATTTCAATATAAGTTTGTTTCGTTATTAAATATATTTTTATTTATTTTATTTATCAAATAAAAACATTCGCGCGCATGCGAGCGAGCGTGCTGCATTTTTTTGCTACAGAAAAAATAGGAATAAAAAAATTGTATCTAATAGTAACCGTGTACGTAATAGTGACCAGTGTAAATTTATATTTAAACGCATAAAAATCAAAAAGTAAATGCTTGGTAATTTGTTGCTCATTTCTTGCTGCAGAAAAAAACAAGAATAAAGAAAGTACCTATTAGTGACCGAGTACCTTAATGACCTACCCTTCGCAGATTGCTTGCTTTACGTTTACGTAATTGTAGGGGACTAGTTACTGCCAGGGGTACATTTATATTATTAAACAGAAGTAATAAATTTTATTCGCCAGTATATAGAATAACCATTAAGTAATTTTAAATCGACTTGACTGGCAATATATATAATGTCTTTTCGATATGAACATAGAAAAAACCGTGAGCCAACTTGGTTTGTCGGATTCACACAGCACTTTTTTTTTCGGATCACATCGAGACATTATTAATTTCGACCAAGGGTTTTGGTCCGTTGATGTAATTTCCAAGTTAAATAGTTTAATTTTTTATTGCTCACGGTTTTTTCTATGTTCATATCGAAAAGACATTATATATATTGCCAGTCAAGTCGATTTAAAATTACTTAATGGTTATTCTATATACTGGCGAATAAAATTTATTACTTCTGTTTATTATACACCGTCGACATAGTAATCGGTGCTCCATCTCATAGTTGTTATTGCGATAAATATGTTACCACAGCCCCAGTGGTCGAATTGGTACGACACCCGCACGGTATACGGGAGGTTCCAGGTTCAAACCCTGGCTGGGGTAACATTTTTTTCGCAATAAAAAATTAAACTATTTAACTTGGAAATTACATCAACGGACCAAAACCCTTGGTCGAAATTAATAATGTCTCGATGTGATCCGAAAAAAAGTGCTGTGTGAATCCGACAAACCAAGTTGGCTCACGGTTTTTTCTATGTTCATATCGAAAAGACATTATATATATTGCCAGTCAAGTCGATTTAAAATTACTTAATGGTTATTTATATTATTAATTAATTAATAACAAATATTTCACTCACACATATACCAGGTGCTTAAAATTATCAAGATGTAAGTATAAATTTAAATGTTCCGTATGCAGAAATATTATTATGTACGTATATTGCTACGTTTTTTCACGTTCTCTTGTCTTTAGTGAACACGTTAAATAAAATATTGAAAATATAATGATCACTATCGCATATTGTAATTTGAAATAAAAGTGTTAGGAGAATTCATTGCAAATTGAAAGCTCCTGCATTTTGTTGGAGTTTTCATCAATCTTTCATTTGAAGTCATATTCATGTGTGGCTTTTAATGCTGTAACTCAAAACTCTTAGATTTTACAACCAAACATTCAGCCAAGCATTTAGCGAAGAAGGTAAATACTGTTGGAATACAGTATAGTTGCACGGCCGCATAACGCTCCATTGGTGACCAATAGGTGGCAATCGGAACTGAAACTACAATTGTGAACCGCGAAGTATAAGAGCCGTAAAGCAGTCCAACGTTATCGATCTAAATATTTATCTAGGGTTTATATAAAAAAATTTTCGGCTTGCTGACTATTGTTCAAGTATACATATTGATTTAATAATTATATATGTACAAACATGAGTGAGTTTAGGATTTCTCATAAAGAACTTTCTGATTTTCTAATTTCTAGTCCTCAAAAAAATGTAGAAGCATTACTCGAATATGTAAAATCGCTACATGACATAAGTGTGGCACTTTTAATTCCCTTGAAGTATAAACTTAATTTATTTATTCCAACATTTCAAAAGAAATGGAAGAGTGCACTCTACAATGTGGATAAATTTAATTCAAAAAACGAACAATGGTTGATTTCTGAACTTACTGTCAAAATTGATCAATTATTACCTGGTAGAAGATCTTCCACTGATTATGGTAGTAGTTCAAAATCCACAAAGCGACGAAAAGTTTTGCGAGTAATCGAAACGTTCTCTGATATTGAAATCCAAGAATCTTTTCTTCGTCGTTTAAAAGAAAGTGGTAACATTAATTTGTGGTAAAAAATAAAGGCTCTTTTATCAGGTAATATTGATGTCGAAAATGATGTCGGGATGAAAAAAAACACTGCTCGACTTAGTGATGATGAAGTGTTAGCCTTAATAGAAGATGCAAAACTTTCAAAATATCAGTATGAAATAATTCGCGAAAAAGCCAAGGCAATAAATTGTGATATCTATCCGAGTTATAAAAGTTTAGAAGAGGCTAGAAAAAGATGTTATCCTTCACAATCAGCATTTACAGTTAGTGAAGATGGGGTCAGTGTCAACTTGCAGGATTTGATGGACCATACAGCATCACGAATTGTACAAATCCCACATGTTTCGGCGAGTCTACGTCAAATTGAGGCTCAAAATATGTCCATCTTTCTGATTTCGAAATTTGGAGGTGACGGAACTTCTGGGCATAATTTGTACAATCAGAGTTTTACTGATTCGCGCCACTCTGATAAAAGTATTTTCATGTTTTCCATGGTGCCACTGGTTTTACAGATAGGCAATGATGAAGCTTCAGACACAATTTGGTATAATCCGCATCCAGGGTCAACGAGACTATGTCGCCTCGTAAAATTTATATATAAATCGGAGACGAAAGAGATAACAAAATCTGAAATATCAGATATCCTTAAAGAATCAGAATCAGAATCAGAATCAGAATCGGCATTTATTAGACGCTCTGGGACAAGGTCCCCTAAAGCGTCGAAGCAAAATTACAAAAAGAGTAACAAATTAAATATAAGACATTCATACATTCGTATATAAGAAGCTAACTACAAATAAAATAAAATAAAAATATAATAGAAAGTAAAGAAAATACAGATACTATAAAAGAGACGTGTTACTACAGTATCTTTAGCGCTTACAACTAAAGAGAAATAACCAAAACTGAAAGATGGTTTACAAAAACCGTAAGATAACAGGTAGTTTACATAATAATTTCAAGATGCGTTCAGATCTACCGCAGAAGCCTCATGCATCTAAAAATGCGAACAGAAATTTATAAAGTTTGGCCTTGAAAGAGCCGATACATGTCGCGTTGCGAATGTCAGAAGGGAGAGAATTCCACAGCTCGGCAGCGGAGAAACAAAAAGATCGCTTATAGAATTCAGTACGGCAGAGCGGTAGAGTCAAGGTATCAATCGGAGCTCTAGTATTGCGCTGCATGCTTTCATGCCTAAAAGTAAATTAGCTGTAGATAACTTGTGGTTTTTTCTTCCTGAGTACCGAGAATGTCAAGTTTCCCACAAAATACGACCGCCTAAGATCGATCCTGAGCCTATCCCAGTCTGACAAGATACGGAGTGATGTGTACGTCGCGCTTTAAGTTGTAGATGAAGCGGACACTTCTGTTCAGAGCTCTCTGCAGACGCAGGTCATGCTGCCCTGTGATGTTAGTGAGAATCGTACAGCAGTAGTCGAAGTGAGGAAGTATTAAGGCTGAGACTAGCTTCACCCGAAGAGGGACTGGGAGGAGTTGCCTGCATAGTTTAAGCTAATAGAGAGCTGAATTTACTTTGGAGATCGTTTTGGTCGCCTGTTTTTCCCATGAGAGAGCGCTGCTGATAGTAACACCCAGGTACTCCACCGAATCCGAGAAAGGGATCACGGATTCCCCGACACGAACTTGAGGCACCGAGTCAAGATCGACGTTCCTTACAAAGCGCAGTGTTCCCAAGATTATTGCCTTTGTCTTCCCAGGGTTGATCGTAAGCCCGTTGTCAACAGCCCACTGTACAATCCTCTCAATGTCCTCATTAATCCTCCTGATAGCGTCCAAAAGAAACTCTGGCTCCACATGCAGATAGATCATAAGATCATCTGCATAAAAATTATACTTGCAGTGCTGTAATACGTTACCGAAGTCTACTAGGTAGAGGAGAAAGAGGATCGGTCCGAGAACAGAACCCTGAGGTACTCCCTTACGAGTAGTTCTCTCAGTCGACGGCATCCCAGTGGACGGATCGCGTACCGCCTGTTTTCTATCGGTCAGGTAGGAACAAAGCCAACGCAGAGTAGACCAAGCAAAGCCTAGATTCCTAGCCTTGCCAATCAAAATGTCGTGACAGACATTGTCAAAGGCCTTAGAAAAGTCGAAAAATACGGCCAACGTGATCATCCTCTTATCCGCAGCCAGCCTGACCTCGTCCAAGACCCTAATGAGCGCCGTCTGCGTAGAAAAATCCTTTCTGTAGGCAGACTGAAAAGGATCGAGAAGGTTGTGTTCCTCTAAGTATTTCATAATCTGATCCGCCGCAATGCGCTCGAGGACCTTGGAAGTGGCGCACAAGATAGAGATCGGCCTGTAGTCATTTAACACGGCAGGACGTCTCACTTTAGGGACGGGACAGACAATGGCCGACTTCCAAACCTCAGGAAAAACCCCATAGGTGAAGCAAAAGTTGAAAATGTGAGTCAAGGCTGGAAGGATGCTCGGGAGCGCCCTGACCACTAGGCTTCGAGGAAGTCCATCCACTCCCGTGGCATCCGACTTACCCTTGCAGACGGTCCGAACAATATCCAGGGGCTCAATGTTACTCCAATAAAATTTAGAATCGTCATACGCAGTCTCACCCAAGTAGATGTCCGGGCTGCAGTCCGTGTTCGACGTCACGTTACACGTAAAGTGGTCAACAAGTTCCTCGCTGGAAAAAGCGAGATTCTCTGTCCTAGCTTTGGATTTAAGAAGACCATATTTTCTTAGTTTTCTCCAGATTTCATTAGGCTCATTTAAATCTTAGAGCTCTCTATGGAAGAACTCCGACTTAGCCTTCCGAACCTCGACCTGCACCGAATTTCTCAGGCGTCTGAAGGTGAGGTAGTTAGCGTCCGTTCTACTCCTCATCCAGGCTCTTCTGGCTCTATCCCTCTCCCTCATCCGGGATTTCATATCATCCGTGAGCCAGGGTGCTGGCAGGTGCCTGGGTTGCATGACTCGGAAGGGAGCATGCTTGTCAAAGCAAGACAAGAGAAGATTGTTGAAGATATCAACTTTTGCGTCGACACTTGCTGCAGAGTATAGTCCAGACCAGTTCAAAGACGCGAGTTCGTCAAGAAAATCCTCTGAATTAAACGCTCGAAAATCCCGAGCTCGGACGGTGCACCTAGGGATCCGCTCTATCTTGACATCGTAAGTGATAGCGATGAGATCGTGGGCAGATAGAAAGCAGACCTCGCGCTGTTCGTAGTCAACAAGTTTATTAGCCTCGTCTATGAGGCACAGGTCGAGCAGGGTGGAGGCAGTACGGGTATGATGCGTAGTGGTGTAGGGCACAAGAAAAAAGTTAGATGCGCTTACAAATGATCGAATATGTTCCGAATCAAAGGTCAAGGAACAAAGATCGGCATTAAAATCCCCGAAAATAATGGAGTGTTTATAATTGACCGACAAATCAGAGAAGACGTCAAAGAAATCCGAAAATCCGCGGTGTGGTGGTCTGTAAACAACGGCCAATAGTATTTTGGAGCAGTTCTTGAAGGAAATCTCAAGGATAAGATGTTCAGGACCATCACAGTTGTCGTTCCCAGATTGGCGCAAGGTCGAGGCCTGAAAAGAGTTCGACACGTATACTGCCACCCCCCCCGCCATTTCTGCCGACACGGTCACATCTCAAAAGATGATATCCGTAAAGAGAGACCATATGGTCAGGTACCTGCGGTTTTAGCCAGGATTCAGATATGCAGATAATATGATATCCCGAACCAACAAAAAAGGATCGAAATTCGTCCAAATGAGCGAGCAACGACTGGCAGTTCACATGACAGAGGCGTAAACGATTTACAATATTATTGTCCATAGTTAATGCTGCTCATCCTGTCCACAACTCTTCTGCGCAGAATCGGGCAGTTTCTGTCGTCCAGGGCTGAATGCTCTCGTCCAGCTTGTGGCAGCCATCTCATGCAGTTTCCACACACGGGAGAAGCACTTCTATTAGTGCAGTTCTTTGTTTCGTGACGACCAGAACAGTGTCCGCAAATAGTCTCGAAACGACAATCCTTCGCAAAGTGCCCGAAAGCGAGGCATTTATAACATTGGAGCACCCTTACGTAGTCCGAGATTCCGCAGGCGAAGTATCCGATATAAGCAAATTTGTTCTTAAGAAGGAAGGTACGAATGTCCGGAGTAACTTCTATCACGCAGTTAGTAGTGCGCCGATCATTTCTCTGAGGGTACGTATAAATAACTTTGACCAAGTTAGCGTCGAAAGATTACGATAATGATATCGTTTTATTATGTTTATATAATACACAACGTATTTTATGCGTTAAAAAAATAGTATATGAATATACTAAATAAAGGTTTAATTTCTAGAATGTATTTACGTTTATTTTATTTCTTAAAATCGTATATTTATGTAATCAAAGAAACGTTTATTAAAAACGTATATAATTTATGAAAAAAATCTCTTTTATGCGTTGAAAAATAGTATATGTGTATACGAAATATTTATTTATATACAATCGTATAATATACGATACTGATATCCGTTTTTATTATGTTTATATAATACACAACGGATTTTATGCGTTAAAAAATAGTATATAAATATATAAAAAGAGAGGTTTAATTTCTAGAATGTACTTATATGTCTATTTTATTTCTTAAATCGTATATCTACGTAATCAAAGAATGTTTATTAAAAATGTATATAATTTATGAAAAAAATCTCATTATAAATATTTAGAAAATTCCATTGTATACATGGTATAATTTATATCTTTAAAACGTCAATAATATAAACACACATGATTTTACAAGTAAAATATTACACGATTAATAAACATATTTAGTTCCATTGCGCGCGCAAAAGAATTTCTGCATAGAATAAAGTGGATTTGATAAGGATTTGATAAAGATGTTTTAACTTTATAAATATACTTTTTTCATAAATATATTTACGAACACAAAATTTCGTAATGAGCCGACACTGGTTTCTGACATTCACCCGACATTAACATAAGAAATATTATATATCATATATCCAATTCAAAATTTTATTACTCTTTTTAAACTGAATTTGTTTCTTAAGATGATTTTTGAAAAATTATATATTTGCGCGGGTTATGTAGACTATATATAACACTTACATTAAATTAAGAAGTAGTCTACGTAAGGCAGTTGGCTCACGATCCAGAGGTCCCGAGTTCGAATCCCACCAAGGTAAGTGTTTTTTTTCAAATACTTATAGAATATTAAATTAATATTAAGAGAAAATATTTATAATCATAGACTGCATCTTAAGAAACAAATTTAGTTAAAAAATAGTAATAAAATTTCGAAATAAATAATTTTTTTTGTCGGGTGAATATTTGTTTAATATTATGTATTTGTAAAACGTAGTTTATCCGTTTATTAAATACGATTTTAATTAGTTGCAGAATAACGTTTAAAAAACGAATACATCTAGTTTATGACAACGTGTATCAGCTGGACATCACAACTAAAATTATACGGAGCTGATATACGTTGAATCTATTATATTTAGACTTCCCGTTAATACTTAATTTCAACGTATAACATACCATCGTGTGTTTATTGGGCCCTTACGTAGTCCGAGATTCCGCAGGCGAAGTATCCGATATAAGCAAATTTGTTCTTAAGAAGGAAGGTACGAATGTCCGGAGTAACTTCTATCACGCAGTTAGTAGTGCGCCGATCATTTCTCTGAGGGTACGTATAAATAACTTTGACCAAGTTAGCGTCGAAAGATTCAAGATTTAAAGCTATTAAGTCCGATTTTATCTCGTCCCTAGACATACTGCAGGGTACGCCACGTATTAAAAGTCTCGGATTTATTTTGCCCTCCTGCTCGAGTTTGAGCCCAGCTCTTTCAAGTTCTGAGGAGTTCGTAATCTTCGACAGGTCCACAGATAAGGCTTCAATACGCACTCCGTTGTTTCTGGCAGACGAGACCCTATTGACCCTGAGATTATATTCCGCAGGCTTAATAATTTTTTGGAACGTATCTTTGGTTTCCTTGGACGTTTTGTATTTCGCCGCAAAATCCTCCCTAGGAGTAACTATTAGATTCGTAGTTTTTGGCCTAATAATGGGGGGGCCGCGAGCCGCCCTCGCCCACGACTGCTCAGTGGCAGCCACTGCCGCATAGGAGGGCATAAAGGGGGGCCCGGATATCTCGCTCGCACACTCAACGGGGCCTTCACCAGGCGTACAAGATGCAAATTTATCGCAAGTATTTCGCATGACATCGCCGACAATGCCTCTAAGTCTCTCCTCGAAATTCTTATGCCAAATATCATTTTCTAACAAGCTCAGATAAGCGGCAGACAGCTCAACAAAAGCCTCCTTGCAAGCGCGAAAGGCTGTTTCGATGATAGTTCTTTTCTCAAGAGTCTCTTTACTGGAGAGAAGGAGCTTAGAGACACCGTCGTGATGTGAATTGATAATTTTTCTGAGGGAATTAACCCTAGACGCATTCATATATGAATTTAGTAATACATCCGACGTTGTTGATGATTCCGATGTCGATGGTATACGTCGAGCCGTGCCCTTAGACTTGTTTGTGTTGTCGTTTAACGCCGCGGCTTCCAACAAGTCCGTCATCCCGCCCGCGAGAGCCAATCAACAGCGAAGACGCATGCGCACGTCGCTCAGTTGGCAGGAGGAGAAGCAAGATCCAGATAAAATTCGGCAAAGATCCGCAGAAGACAAGTATACAGCAAATCTCAATCCCGTGGATATGGATCAAAGGATAGGCAAAGCGAAGAGGCCTTGCAACTTACACTCTGCAAAAGAGGAAGGCCCCGAGGGGCATTGGGCGGCAGAAAATTCACACCGAAATCAGAGCGATATTAGACACGTCTGTGTATACTCACGTCGGCAGAGAGAGAGAGATGTAGATTGTCTAAGATCCCTCTGTCGTATATATTAACGAAGGACAAACTCGTTGCGAAATCGTGCATAAAATGAGTATGACAATGTTGGATGGTAAGATATGCCAAACGTTAACCGACACTTCATCTTCAACTTGCTACATTTGCAAAGCAACCCCATCATTAATGAATAACCTTGAAAAACTTAAAGAACTGACAGTAGACGAAAATACGTTTCATTATGGCCTTGCAACACTGCACGCGTGGATCCGCTTCATGGAGGCTATTCTACATATAGCTTACAGACTATCTTTCCAAAAATGGACAGTAAGACTTGAAGAGGAGAAGAAGTCTATGAGAGCAGCAAAAGAAAGAATACAGAAAGCCTTTAAGGATGAATTAGGATTATTAATAGATATGCCAAAGCAAGGAGCTGGAAATTCAAATAGCGGTAATACCGCTAGACGCTTTTTCGCAAATGAAGAATTAAGTGCTCGAATTACGGGAGTTGATTTGAACTTAATAAAAAGGTTCCATGTAGTACTGCAGGTAATTGCTTGTGGAAGAAGAATCAATGTCGAAAAGTTTCATGAATTTTGTAAACGAACAGCGGAATTGTACATTGATCTGTATCCGTGGTATTATATGCCCGCCACTGTGCATAAAGTATTAATACACGGCTCTAAAATTATTGAAAAAACTATTTTACCTGTCGGCCAGTTGACGGAAGAAGCGCAAGAAGCGCGAAATAAAGATTTAAAAAAATTTCGCGAATTTAATACGAGAAAGTGTAACAGATTATCAACAAATTTAGACCTTGGCCGAAAATTGCTTCTCTCGTCGGATCCTGTGGTGAATACTTTTCGGAAAATATGGTCGAAAGTTGCGAGTAACCTTCATCCTGACGCTGAAGAATTGTTAGCTGAGTAGAACGCGCAGTTGTTCACACGCTACATACACACACAACAGAAGAGAGGGTTTGGAGTCTATAAATACTGCGGAAATGACGAACTGCGGGGTCCTTATCTCTTCTGCAACTCCTCCCCCCAACACACACACACACACACACACACACGCGCGCGCGCGCGCGCGCACACGCACACACGCACACACGCACACACGCACACACGCACACACGCACACACGCACACACGCACACACGCACACACGCACACACGCACACACGCGCGCACACGCTCGCACACGCGCGCACACCCGCGCACACGCGCACACACGCGCGCACACGCGCACACGCGCACACACGCGCACACACGCGCACACACACACGCACACACACACGCACACGCACACACACACACACACACACACACGTGAGAGGCAAGGGGACTCACGCGAATAAAGCACCCCAAAAAGATCAGATACCTGCCACGTCCATGTCGTTGATCTTGGGTAACGCGAAGAGCAGGAAACACACGCAATTATAATAAAAATAGAAAATATTTAACCATGGGTACATTTTTTTATTCCTGTTTTTTTCTGCAGTAAGAAATAAGCAACAAATTACTAAGCATTTTTTTCTGGTTTTTATGCGTCTAAATATATATTTACACTGGTCACTATTACGTACACGGTTACTATCAGGTACAATTTTTTTTATTCCTATTTTTTCTGTAGCAAAAAAATGCAGCACGCTCGCTCGAATGCGCGTGAATGTTTCTATTTAATAAATAAAATGATTACAAATATATTTAATAACGAAAACAACTTATATTGAAGTACTTTGACGCATTTTTGTTTTCGGGCGCCATATTGAGTCGTTTGTTTTGAATTTTGAAAATCGGACTTGAGGAGTCTCTTCGAAATTTAAAGAGCTTTAATTTAAAAAAAAAAAAACATTGAAATCGGTTGAAAATTAAGACCTGTGGAACTTTTTGAACCAAAAAATCCGCTTTTGCCCCACTGTGCGACGTTGCGTCGTATGTTCGATCTCGATCGGTGCATCGATGCGAGATTCGATCGACTGATCAGAATACTTGCGGCAGTCGACGCAAAGTTTGCGCAGTTCTCCGATATCGCGTCCACTGTGACGGATCCCAAGGAAGCGTCGAATGTAATATACGCTAGCGATGCGTTCAATACAAATCAGCTCATCGATTGTGAGCTCGCAGCTTTAGTTTTTAGCACGTAAGATATATTATGTAAAAAAGAACAGTTAAATAAACAGACTTACTTTCTTACAACTAAACGAACGATGTAATTTCTTTGCGTCCATCCCTACCTAAATTTTATCATCGCTTCGATCATCGTCCCGGTGACGTCATTTTTTTCCTTTGTCTCGCGTACTGCGTCGTAAAAACAGTGCAAAATTGTTTAGTCTACGCGATAACACCCCCTTTTCCCAGAAAAAAATTTGTTTACGACGAACATGTTCCGACAGGTTCGACGCGTCATCGACAAAATGTCTTGCTCCTGCTTAGTGCGCTATCGAGTTAGTCTTACTATTATGCGCCGCCTAGCGGCGTCGTTGCAAACGTACCCAGCGGCGCGGACCCCCGGCGGCGCGGACCCGCGGACCCGCGGACCTGCGGCGCGAACGCGGACCCCCCGCGCGGACCCGCGACCGCGGCGCGAACGCGGACCCCCCGCGCGGACTCGCGGACCCGCGGCGCGACCGCGAACGTGACCGCGACCGCGAACGTGACCGCGAACGAGGGTGAGTCATCCCCCGGTGAGTCATCCCGGTGAGTCATACGTGGTATGCCAAGATCACCCCTCCCCCTCCCCCCTTCCCCGCGTAATCCAATACCCCTGTGTAACCCGATATCCTTGAAATCCGATATCCTTGTGTAACCCGATATCCTTGTGTAACCCGATACCCCGCTTCCTCCCCTCCCCTCCCCCTCACCCCCCGCGTAATCCGATACCCCTGTGTAACCCGATACCCCGCCCCTTCCCCCCTCCTCCTCACCCCCCGCGTAATCCGATACCCCCCTCCCTCACCCCCCCCCCCCCTCGGAGCTCCCTGGATGGAACTCCTTTATATACACTACTAAAACATGTTTTTCTCACGGATCGAGACGCTAGATTTCGAAATTTCTATTGTCTTGTCCTTATCTGTTTTCGTCCAGCGTGAAGTGTTTTTTCCGAATTTCCGCGGCGCGGGTTTCACAATTTTCGTGGATCGAGACGCTAGATTTCAGAATTTCTATCGTCCCGTTCTTATCTGTTATTGTCTAGCGTCAAGTGTATTTCCCAAATTTCCGCAGCGCGGATTTCACAATTCTCGTGGATCGAGACGCTAGATTTCAGAATTTCTATTGCCTCGTTCTTATCTGTTATTGTCTGGCGTCAAGTGTTTTTCCCGAATTTCCGCGGCGCGGGTTTCACAATTCTCGTGGATCGAGACGGTAGATTTCGGAATTTCTATCGTCTCGTTCTTATCTGTTATTGTCTGGCGTCAAGTGTTTTTCACGAATTTTCCCTGAGAATGACGGTCTGGCCGGCTATTGACCGGCGGCACAGGTTTCACAATTAATGTACATATTTGTTTGACTTGATGTCGGAAAGAATAATGATTCATTATCATCAGTAACTTGCCCGCCGATTGACAAATATTATCCGGTTTTCGTCATCCCAAGAATAATTCTGTTAGAAAAACATCTTACGAAAGGTTTTTATGAAAGAAGGAAATCGCGAAGTCCTCAGGACGTAACAGATGGATGAGTACGTTCTTTTTTGAGATACTGATTCAATTAAGTTCCAAAGCTATTATAGCAAAACGACAAACGTAATGTTTGTGATAATGTTAAGTGACAACGATATTCATGATCGCGTTAAGTAGAAAATCTGCAAAATATTTGTTGATATGCGTATCTTTCTTTTAGTTTTAAATTTTCGGCAAACAATTCGTATGTACCCATCTGTCGTCAGTGCATGAAGTGATAGGATTTGCAGGTTTCTTAGAGTACTGTTGAAGAAGATTGTAACAATATGGAAGGAAAACTATTGATATATATAATAGGTTTATACAGTACCTAATGTATTATAAAAACAACTACCGTTTAACTAAATATTTTCACCATCATTAACCTTAGTGCTGATTCGATTTTGATATCTAGAAGGCTCTTCACATGTGTCCACAATGCATCTTGCCAAGACAATTACTGTAGTAGTACCTAGTCAGACATTGCCGCAAAGACTTGCGTATATGGCACTCTCTAAATTTTTTCGAGTGAAAATTTGACTCTTAGCTTGAGTGAATGCACTATCAACTCTTCACAGAGTGACTTTACACTCGATTCGAGTGAAATCTGTGACTCGAACTATAAAGTGAAAATAATCTTAATTATTTTCTCGAAGTGTCGGAGTGAATTGTGGTACGCTGGTTCCGAGCAACTCGGGTCGAGTGAAAATTTACTTGAACCGAATGGCTCAGTTGCGTAGCCCGCGCAAGAGACGTGACGTGTTACTCTACGTGAGTAGATCATCACGTTCCGGAAAAATAACAGAACAATATTTATGAGAGTACATAGACAGAACTATTGTTCATAAAATTTAAGTTTACTTTATAACATTCGTGGGCGAGTTGTATTCCTACATCAGTATTTAGTACGTGTGCAGACGTCAGTTTGACTATGTAGATTATGACGCCACTTATGTTGATGCCGTTGATGGTTGATGGTTGCTTTGTTGGAGAGAGAAGTGCCGGGCGCTTACGTGTTTGTCTGCCATATTTTGGATTGTGAATAAGTATCAGATATCAGTGCTTGGATTTTATTAGCTATATTGGATTGAATTGTGCTAAAAAGTGAACATGTTTCCTGAGGTAAGTATAACCTCACTACATTTGTACCTGTTATTTCAGAGCGTTGATTAGGTTAAATTGCTAATAATGACAAATACAATATAATATAATGACAAATTTGTCTTGAAAATTATGGTGGTTGCAGATTGATAATGAATTTAGAGACATTTTTGAAGGACACGACGTACTGTTGGCAAGATTTTCCACCCATTTCGCCCCACGTATTATTGCACATTGTAAAAATGTGGCACCTCATTTGCTAGAGAAATTAACTGATTTTGACAGTGAGTAGTGAGTGCAAAGCATTTTCTATCATGCACTTTTTTTTAAATTTAATTAATGAGAATTTTTTTGTTTCCAGTTAATTTGAAAGCAATTTTGGTTTTACCTAAGTTGCTGCCTCCTCCGAACCATTCAAATGTTACAAAAGCTCAGGTATGTATTATTTTCTTCTTTTTAATTTAAATTTCCTGAGAAATTGTTATACTTTATTATATATTCTTAATTACTTTTCAGAACAAAGCCAAGAGAAAGCAAAGTGGTGGCCAGGTGGCTCGTATCAACTCAGTTCCACATCCAAGCCTCTTGCAGTTCATAGGTGTAAGTAAATCTTAGCAAACAGATTGAAATAACATGTTTATTGTTTATCTCTGAATACCTTTTGTTTTTGCAGGCAAATAAAGATATAAATGCTAAAATCTCTGTGAGAGGCTTTTTGCACAAGCAGCCATTTCTATTATGCTGCAAAAACATGGATCAAAGGAAAGGCCCATTTTTTATCCAAGTTGAAAATTATTTGTTTCCTGTAGGAAACAATCCTCTGCGTGCCTTTGACAGGCTTTTTAAATTACATTACATGTTTGACATACATTATGCAGCCGCTCTTCTAAACTTCTACAACTTTTTTGAATCCATTGTCTACAATGAACTTAATACCCCCAAGAGCTGCTGTGACAGTCTAAATTGTATTTTGAGTGCAGTAGAAATTCAGTCAGAATCAGCAGAGACCATGTTTGAGTAAGCTTCTATAATTGCTTTAATTATTCATGTACCTAATTTTTCATTTTAAGAAAATACTAAATCTTTTCTTACTTTGTCTTTTCAGCTCTGATTCAGAATTGGAATCCATGAATTAATACATATTGTGAGTACAAGTAATACGACGGATGATAAGGATAATACGAATTGCAATATGACGACGGCATTACTTGGTGACGACTACGTGGCGGGTCCGTCCAGGGCCTGTGAAAGGATACCTCGTGCTCGTTTTTAGCCTTCTCTGGTGATCTTGAATTCGCGGCGATCGGCACCAACGAACTCGCGGCGATCGGTCTGGCGTCATCACGTGCATTGTCGTTGTCCATGTTTTCCTCGCCCGTGAGTCTTTCCGTCGATTCCTGCATCGAGTTCTCCGCGATACTCGCGACGATCACAAAACGTAAAAGGATTAAAACTAATTGACGAATATTCTCCGCGAAATTGAGTTTTCCGTTAATTTTAAAAATCAGAAAACTATTATCGTGTTTTAGGTTTTATTTTATCGCGTGTTACTGTTCTACTTTACTATTTAGTATTCTAAATATGTTTATACCATTTTTCTCAGTGAGAGTAAATAGTCTTCTTTAATTTCTTTTATAGAATGCATTAATTTTGATATATAATGTTACAATTTTCGCTCAGATTGAAAAAAGAGGAGACAGAACAGAAATAGAATAATATTCGAAATTTTGAAACACATTCTTATTATATAATTTTATCACGCTGAGGAACATCTGAAGAATAAATAATTTCATGACGTATATTAGAATTATTTTTATCCCATAATTACTTTCGATATTTTTTAATTTGCTCTTGACACAGATGTTCTTCAGTTCAGTGGAAAATCGAATTTATATCTTTTACGCAAATTTTTTTTACTTACGTTCGAACGAATGTGATTACATTAATATACTACTTAATATACTATGAAATTTAGTTTTCAACGATTAATTATTTATTGTATCGCCGAAAAATGCCGAATAAAAACAATTTTTGTCACTTGCAACAAGAGCGCTGCATTGTGCCAATTTTTTAAAACAGGTTTATCGCTCGAAGCATGATCGCAAACGGGCGTGTCAGAGATCGGGAATCCGCAAATAAAAAAAAATCGTTTAAAATAGTTTTTGTAATCGTATTTACTTTAATTGCAAATTAATAAACCCAAGTATATATAGTCATAAAGTCAAGTGGATGTAATCTATAACTAAGCCTTACCTGTCCTTTCTCCCAGTAAATAACAATCACGGCACTACCGTGTCTCTTGATTTTAGTTCAAAGTGCCATGTCATTTATGTAAATTTGATTACATTAAAATTTCTTTATAATGCTTTTCTGCTCATTTTTTTAGGAAACTAATTTTTTAAAAAATTTTTTTAAGTTTTTCCATGCAGCAAATACAATGCAACATGTAACGTACAGGTTATAGTTGTAATTTCCTACTCAACAATATAATAGTTATTTGTGTAACAAGTGCGGGAAGTTGAGAATTGGACACGAGTGCGGAGTGAACGCACGAGCCGAAGGCGAGTGCGATCACCCGCACGAGTGTCCAATTCTCAACCCGCACGTGTTACACACCCTATTTTATATTACAAAGTGCGTGGAAAGTGGCCTATTGCGTACGCGCCATCTGTGCGACGGATGGCCGATTTTGCACGCGCGAGAGATTTCTCACTCGAAGCCGTGCGGGAATGAGATATTCCCGCACTGCGTGGAAAGTGGCCTATTCCGCGCGCGCCATCTGTGCGACAAATAGCCGATTTCCCACGCGAGAAATTCCCCACTCGAACCCGTGCGGGAATGAGATATTCGGGTTCGAGTGGGGAATTTCTCGCGTGGGAAATCGGCTATTTGTCGCACAGATGGCGCGCGCGGAATGGGCCACTTTCCACACACGTGTGATATAAATGCAATATAATACATGTGTTATATTGCATTTATATTGTTGAGTAGGAAATTACAACTAATCTGTACGTTACATGTTTGCTGGGTTTGCTTAACTCTAGTGAGGGAGTGAATTACCGTAAGAAATCACTAGATGTTGCACACTCGAATGAGAGTAAAATTTCACTTTAAGAACGAGCGAACAGCAAAATTAGACCTGAAGAAGGCACTCTGCAATGGAGTGCAAGTTCACTCAAATACACGAGTCATATTTCGCTCGAGCGTACGAGTGATCTAATTCACTCAACATAGCGAGTCAACATTTGCTCGAAAAGATATGTTCCATTTTCACTCTTTGCTCAAGTGAATTTTCACTCGATTCGAGTGATATTTCACTCGAAAAAATTTAGAGAACACGATAGAATACACCTGCACGGAAAATTTTCTCTATAATTATTTACATATAACAAACAGTTAAGTCTATAAGCACAAGAAAAGAGTGGGCCTCTGTTCACATTTGACGTTCGCGATGACATTCGTGTTATGCACGATGCTTCTGTCGAAATCGAGGAATCACATGCCAGAAAAGTTTTACTTAGGTATTTATCATTAAAAGAATACTTTGTATAATTCTCTTTTATGTTATTTTTTTATTTTTTCTAATTAGATTATGGTAAAAGAGGAACAAACATATTTTTCCAGCGAGTAGATGGGAACCTTTTGATCCAACGAAAAGTTACGACAAGTATACAGTGTCGGATAAAAATAAGAAGAAAAATAAAATCTGATAAACTTAGATTCAACGAATTATCCAATTTCGTTTAAAGCATTCAGATTCAAAGGACTGTAAATATTATAACCAGATAAATAACTTTGTTTCATCGTACAATTGATTTATTATACAACAGATATATTATATATATATATATATATATATATATATATATATATATATATATATATATATATATATATATATATATATATATATATATATATATATATTAGGGTGTGTAATTTTGGAACAACTTTTTTTTTCATTTCACGAATAGCATATATACTTGCAGGAAGGTAAAATAAGATACCTGTTAAAGTTTAATAATATTCCTCTTAATATTAATATTAACAGGTCGCTCGTCGCGATTTTTTATCTTTTATTTAGTAAGATAGAAACAATTTTATAACTATCTAACAAACAGTAATACAGCATTGCTCCACATAGATTTTTGTAGTAAAACTGCTCTACAAGAAAGATCTCTTATCATTTTTTCATAAATTCAACCGTTCAAAAGATATTCAAAGTTAAAATTTGATAACTTTTATAAAACTTGTTTTTGTTTCTTATGAATTTTGTATCATATCGACTATCAAAAATTATGAAATAATTAATACATATTTTTGTAAAAAATTTAACGATCTATAAAAAAGGTCTTTTATATTTTTTTCATAAATATAACCATTTAGACGATATTAAGGTTTAAGATTTAAAGTTCATAGTGTACAAAAATTATTATTTTTTTTTCATATTATAACAAAATTATGAGCTTTATCGGATATTTTTTTATTTTTTCCGTAAATTATTAAATTAACTGTAAAAATAACTTTAATTCTAGTCAATAAACATTATTAGTTACTCATTGAAGGCCATAAAAATATATTTTTTGTCAAAAAATTGGTTTTAATGAGCTAATATTCGTTATAATAGTTGCACAAGTGATCGACAAAATGCTGACGAATAAAATACCACTTTTTTTAGACCAAATATCAATGATAAAAATATTTCAAAATGGTTTTTCCAATAAATTTATTGATTGACAATTATGAATGTTTAATTATATATTACTGCGTAAAAATTAACTATTTGTTTCAACAATAATCTGTTTTTTCAAACATAAAAAATCAAATATACAATAACAATAATAATAATTAAAGACTTTTTTATTGCAGTTTGGATGTTTACGTCGATGCTCTTTTACAATTCGCAATTTACAATTATGTTTACGCGAGCGTTACTTAATTCTGTAGTAACTTACGAACGATACGATAATTCCTCCGCATAAACGGGAAATTTTATAGCAACTACGATGATATCGTTCGTATTAGTTACTACAGAAGTAGTACTCACGTAAACGTAAACTATTATAATTCCTGTCACATGCGTCGCGTAAAAGAGTCACGGTGTGGTCTCGCTTCGCGTCGTATAACAATAGAATAGGATAATTACATGTAAATATAAAACAATTACCTTGAATCAGAAAAAATATTAATCGTCGCGTCGCGTATAAAGAGTCACGGTCGGTTTCGCTCCGCGCGTACTTGACGCGGGACACTACCGTGTTAGGTTAGGTTAACTGTGACAGCGCGCTGTCCGCACTGTCCGCACTGTCCGCACTGTCCGCACTGTCCGCACTGTCCGCCCTGTCCGCACTGTCCGCACTGCGCGCAGTATACACACATACACACATACATACAGACATACATATCGAAACTGGCGATACTAGCACCGCCAGTGTCAAAAAAGTGAAAGGGACATTTCTCTGATAGACATATATATATATATATATATATATATATATATCGTTATATTGAGAGCGTCGACGTATCTTAACGACGACGTATCTTAATATAAAATTTTCACATTTCGACTTTTGCGTCGCAATATCTCCGCTCGTAGGGCACGTAGCGGAAAAATGAAAAGAACGGACCCCCCCCCCCCCCAAATCAACCCCAAGCTATCGATCAAGCCTATTTAGAACTTGATCCGTTCACTCGTTATCGAGATCTCAACATCTCGAGTACTTGCAAATCGTCGCGTCGCGTAAAAGAGTCACGGTCGGTCTCGCTCCGCGTGTACTTGACGCAAGACACTACCGTGTCTCTTGATCAACCCAATAAATGCTCTTAGTTCTGTGATATTGGTAGGTCTAGGCATTTGCCGTACCGCTTCAATTTTATTTTGTTCTTTGGCAATTCCATTTTTACCAATTTCGTACCCACAATAACTAATACTGTCTTTAAAGATTCACATCCTTTATTCTTATTAATACGTATATTATGATCCGCTAATTTAAAAAAAAACCAATTCTAACCGTTGCATATGTTCTTCTCGGTTCTTTCCCGAAATTCTTATATCATCCAAAAATACCGCAATTCCTGGGATTCCATTTAAAATCTCTTCTATTGTGCGTTGCCATATTGCTAGCGCCGACGCTACTCCGTACATCAATCGGATACTTCGGTATAACCCTTTACGTGTATTTAACGTTAAAATCTCCCTATTCTGTTCGGTTAATGGTAATTGTAGATACTCCTGTTTTTAATCTATTTTAGAGAATACTTTTCCTTCCGCCATCGACGCAAAAAGTTTATCTGTTGTCGTTAAGGGGTGTTCATCCACAATTAGCTAGAGATTTACCGTGACTTTGAAATCATCGCAGATTCGAATTTGACCGTTCTTTTTCAGTACCGGTAGGGGAGACCGGGGCTAGAAGTCACACGGTAAGTTGTCACAAAGCTTATATCTCACTTAATACATTAAGTGGAATATTCTTCTTTATAGTGTAGGTTGCTCCTATCGTGTTAGTCGGGTGTACGAAATAGCTCGTTTCAGAAACATTGCATGTGATATTTACGAGCATTTTTAAAAAATTGGAGGTCGTGAGTAAATTTTTCTTGCCTCTATTTTTATTGTTTTGTTGGTTTTTGGAATTACTGGTCGTAATTTTTTTTTGGTCATAAGAAATATTATAGTTTTAGATCATTTTTCCTGTATTTAGTTAACCGTCATTGCAACATAGTTTATAAATATAATCTTCTTTGTTCAAAATGACCATTCAGGCTAAGTTGTCTCAAATGAGATGGGATTTAATGTTTATGAAAATTATTATTTTTTTATTTAATTAAAGTTTATAAAAGTATTACAAAGTTTATTGAGAATTATTATTCTTTTATTTAGTCTAAGTTTATGAGAATTATATTACAAAGTTTATGAAAATTATTAATTTTTCGTTTAATTCACGCTGCAATATATTATTAAGTTAAATTTACCAAAAACTAGCACTAACTTTAATAAAATATTAAAACAGGAACTATTTGTCGTATGTTTCTTCTACATGAAAGATACATGACAATCAATCCAGAGTCATGTGACAACCAACCCTGGGTATGGGGTAAGTCGTCACATTTTCACGATCTTGCTTAGAATTAAATAATTTTTTTGTGTATAAATATATATAAGTCTAATATTTGTTTTCTTATACCTAAAGAATGTAGCTACATTATAAAGTACTATACAATATTATAAAATATTGCTAACATTATTTTAAAAATCAGTATTTGAAAAGTGTGACAACCCGCCCCGGTCTGCCCTACTATGGACGTGGCCCATCTTGAGGGCTTTACTTTTTCTAAAATACCGGCTTGGACTAATTTGTCTAATTCAACTTTAACTTTTTCTTTTAGTTTGAATGGAACTGTTCGGCTTTTTAAAAATACCGGCTTTGCGTTCTTTTTTAATTTTAAATGAGCTTCGACCTTATGCATGGATGAACATTCTTCACTTATTATCTCGAGGTATTTATTAAATAGTTGCTCTAAACTATCGCAACTTTGCGTCTCAAGCGTGTTAATATTTTCAATTTTCTTTAGACTCGACTTTACTTTTTCTAAAATTTTTAACTGATTGATCCACTCACGGCCTAATAATGGATTTTGTAGTGAACCACATACATGTTCAATTCGCGCACGTCATTTATATCGCGTACCCTGACCTTGACAAACGGCGCAAAATTCTGTTTACAGTAAGAACGCAACTTTAATTGTGTCTTCTGTATCCTTAACCGTGGAAATATTTTCTGCAACTATTTTTTACTCACCAAAGTGACCGCCGCTCCGCAATCTACTTCTAAACTGACTCGCCGCTTTTCCAGATACAGAGAGACTGTAAATTTATCGCAAAAACGGGCGTGTTCCGTCTCGTCCGGTCTATAAACTTCTAACAATTGCGTCTTACACTTCTTCTTGCAGACTTTTTGCAAATGCCCTTGTCCGCCGCACTCGTGGCATTTCACATGTCAAGGAAGGGTGTAGTCAGGCGCCAGATGATTCCGTCCACACCTATAACAAGAAACGTTATTAGATTTCGAATTATGAGACGGTTATGACTTTGACGTATAGTTCATGTTTTTTTCCATATTTGGAATTTTTTTGTTATCTCTTGTGTTTGGCCTTGTTGTCCTTCTTCTTCTTCACCCTTCTGGCGCCCGCTCCTACGAAATCTACGGCCGCGGCTGTCTCCGCTTTCAGCTCGCTTACGTCCCTCTCCGCCAACTCCATCCCGCTAGCCGTCTTCAATGCTGATTCCATCGTCAAGTTCGATGTCTCCAGTAACCGCCCTTGAATTCGTTGGTTCCGCAGCCCATACACGAATTGGTTCTTGAGTTCCGTTTTTAGGTAATCCCCGAACTTACAGTGTAGCGACAACTTTTGTAACGCTGCCATGTATTCTTGAGCGCTTTCTTTTGGCAATTGTAATCGTTTTCGAAAAACAAAAATTTTCGCTATCTCTAACGGTTCCAGGGCGTAATATTTCTTCAACTTGTTTAGCAAGGTGTCGTAAGGAATTTGGTATGGATCCTCGGGATCTAGTCGATCGCACAGGATTCCAAACGCTTCTACGCCCAAAAAATGTAATAGATACGCGACCTTTTCTTGTCCCTCTTGTATTCGAAATACTTTAAACGCTCCTTCCAACCGCTGTAGCCATCTCTGAAATGTTTGCTGTTTCGGATAAAAAAAATCCACGCAAATGGTGCTACGTCCGGAAGCTTGTTCTGTTGTCTGCCGGGTCAGCTGTCCGGAGGTTCATAATTCGGAGGTTACCGCGCTCTGATCCAGACGTCCTCCCGTCGGCATCTTTGTCGAATAGCCGTCCTTCTAGAGCGCTCTGCGCCCTGCACTCAATGATCACGTGGCTTCTTTAACACAAGCCCCCACGTGCTCTGAGCGTGTCTTAATTATCACTCCTTGCCTCGTGATAATTAAGATCCCATCCTCGTCGCCAACTGTTGTGTATTTAACTTCGCTATACAACTCGGGTTCGATATACAATATATTTCCTTACTACCAGAATACTCGTCTTGGTGACTTGCGAGATCGCCGGTTGGAGCGAGACTGTGATCTCCGCGTGCTCCGCACACCTGTTCGGTTCCCCTATCGGTGATACGCGGCTCTAATGGTGTCGCTCGCCTTGTGGACGAAAATCTCCTAGAAGACGCGCGCTATTCGGAATTGTGAACGCGCGTTACTTACGCTGATACATAACAACTCTTCTCCCCGTAAATTAATTACAATATTAATGCGATAAATAAGTGCCGAAGCGATCCGATGGTTTTCGCTTTCACGCTGGCCGGTCCTGGCTCTCAACCAACGCAGGGGGTGTTTTAGACGCAGATGGTAGGTTCGGGTGTCCACCCGAACCTACCGGCATTAATATTGTAACGAGCACAGTTTGATCCGGCGCCTCCTTCTCCTCGACATCCGAAAGCGTATCCTGAACGTCTGGTTGTTCAGCAGGTGCTTTCGACAGTCTCTCTCTTTCTGATAACAAATGCTGTGGTTCGCGAGATTCGTTTAAATTCTTAGAATCTAAATTTACATTTGGACTTCCATAATCCAACTTTTGCATTGAGGTGTTGTCGGTCGTTGCCGCACCTACCGCTCGCATTTGATTCACGTGTTGTTTCCAAATTTTATTATTTTGCAACTGCACTCTATAATGTAATCTATTTAACTTTTCAATTACTATCTCAAAACGCCACTTAATGTTTTTGTTTATGTATTCGCGTACAGCCACTCTCTCTCCTATTTTAAATTGTTTAATAGTCGTATCGTTTTTGACCTTCTGTTCCGTCCTAGGAAAAATCAGGTTTAGTCTACTATTTCAATTTCTACCAAACATTAGTTTTGTTGGCGATTTTCTGGACTCCTGATGTGGTAACAAATATTACCAAATATTACCAACCGATACATAACAAATATTTTCGTAAACAGTGAAATTACCTATAATAATTCGTGAAAAAAACTGTTATATAATATTGTTCGGATCCGTGGCCCGAACGGCACGCCTGCGAGCGCGGCAGCCCGTTCTGCGCTCATCACCCAGCACCGCGAGCGCGAGTGATACCAGTCGCCGCGGGGCGGCTGACTTTCGCGAGTTCAAAATATCAACATCTAGGGAATATAAGGGCAAGCTTGCCCATAAGTATTTGAATTTGCTCTCTCGCAGTGAGTACCCTCCGGACATTACACAAGCCGGGTGTTGAGGAAAAGGCAATCGAGAGTAACCAAAGTTAATCTTGCTCCATCCTGTAGCGAGCAACGTACCGGAGCTCCTTGGAGCAAAGAAAGAGGGTTGACTTGCGGCAACTGTTACACCCGGTGGAGTCCGCCTCTCCCACCCGTCGTGCGCATCGAGTTCGCTCCGTGGTGGTCGAGGCAAAAGGCCGCTCCACACGAGACCTCTCAGAAGGAAGACGACGATCACAACATCGGAGGCGAGCCAGGAGGCCCTCCCTCACCAGGAGACCTCAGGTGGCCAGGCAACCGGCGCCTCCACCTGAGCCAAGGTGGCAGCTCACGCCACTGAGCCTGCCCGAATCACACCGAAGACTCTGAGCCTAGCTCCGGGTGACCCTCGGGCTCTCAGGCCACTACCACCAGGGGCCTGGAGAACTATCGGCACTCAGACCGAGCCGAAGAGGAAGAAGAGGAGCAAGGACCAGAAGACCACCAAGCCGGCCCTGCCCTCCCCAGTGATCTCGGAGTTACCCCTCGATCGGGCCCCTACAACTCCGGGAAAGGAGACAAAGACCGATTGTAACAACAATCGAAAGGTCTTTTACGACAAAGACCTCCCTGATCAACCTCTTAACGCTAGACAAGCAGCAAAGTTAAAGCTCTTGTTCTAGCATTTTTTGAAAAGTCCTGTGCCTGTGTGCACAGGCATTAACGAAACCTAAAGACAATTCTACGCTGTACCTGAAAATGCAATAAAGCTCTGTTCACATTACAATCTCACTAAACAAGATTCATGCTTTGTTAAGCCTTCGACTTCCTACCACAGAATTCCCTGCCGTTTCGAAACAAATATATATCACAGTTCTTATAAATAAATATATCAATCGTATTATTTTGCAAACATACCTTATAATTTAAACTGAAAATAATAAAATCGTATATAAAATTATATAGTCATATAAGATTATATATGATCAGATCAGAATATTGCATCTCAAAGTATCCGATAGATGGCATTCGATGTGATCTGTTTCTCGTATTAAAAATTTGACAAACAGTGTTATAAGAACAGTATCAAAAGACACGACACTGTCTCGAGCTATGGAGCGATACAATTTTTGTATCAGTTGTATCATGGAGTCCACTCTTATAATAAAGTGGCACGCTTAAAAAATAACATTTGAAAATACATAACAATTTTTTAAAACTTATTTAAATATATATGTCCTTATATATAATCTTATATAAACATACAAGGTGACCCATTTAAAAGAGGCAGGCAATATCTCAAAAAAATATGAAAGATACGGAAAAACGTTTCAGACAAAAGTTGTTTGGTTCAAAGGGGGACATAAGATGGCCATTTATGTGACCTTGGATAGTTATTTGAAGGTCACATGAAGGTCACTTTCAATTTCCCAAATAAAAACCCCCATTTTTCATTGCATATTCTTATAGCTTATCTCGAGAGCTTTCCCGAACAATATAATAAAGTACTTTTTCATTAAATAGGTACTTTTCGAGTTATGAGGCTTGAAATTTACAGTACCGCCGGTATTAGCACTACCCAAGGTGTATCGCATGGAGGTTGCGCGTCAATATCCATACCTCTTGTGTGTGTATATATCTCGTGTGTGTGTGTGTGTGTGTGTGTATGTTTCTACTCAATACCTAATTTCTACTCAATGCACGCACGCACGCACGCACGCACGCACACACGCACGCACGCACGCACGCACGCACGCACGCACGCACACACGCACGCACGCACGCACGCACGCACGCACACCTTTGGGTAATGCCGGCGGCACTGTAGCTTTCAAACTCCATAACTCAAAAAATACGTGATAAAAAAATGTTTTATTATAGTGTTTTGAAAAGCTTTTAAGGTAAGCTACATAAATATGCAAAAAATGGGGTTTTTTATTTAAAAAGTTCAAGACAATTTTTGAACAGGGCCGAGACCTTGACAACACTCTTCAAGGTCATACTGACATTGCTATGTAATGCGTTACTTGAAACCCTACAACTTTTGTACGAAATATTTTTCTCTACAAACAGTATTTTTGGAGATAAACATCTGTAACGCTTCATTTTGTCCACCTTGTATATTAAAATAATCTTCAGCTTATACATAAATATCTTGGGAAAAATTTTAGCAATTATTTACTTTATGGGACACCACGCCGATGAATTTGATCTTAACAAATGTTCTTCAAAAGGTTTTAGTTAGCGGTCATTTTTTAATTCAAAAGTTATTAACAAAGTAACGGAGAAACATAACAGTTTGTGTCAATACTGATGAAAGTAGCTTGCTGATATGTGTGTATAGACTCCCTTTAGCACTGACACAACCTAATGTATTTCTTCAACTTTTTTGTTTATAACTTTTGAACAAACAATGACCGCCGACTAAAAACCTTTTGAAGATTACTCATATGTTAGGACAGGGTCATGTCCTTAATAACATGTCAAGATTGATCTTGATGACTTTGAGTCATCAGCGTTGTGCTCTCTAAAATAAATAATTACAAAAATTTTTTTATATATAATTATACGAGGCCTGTTAAAAAATATCCGATTTTTTAATAATTTTTTCGGGCGTAACTATAACTTATTTAATCTTGTCGCTTTCGAAATATGCTTTTTTCTTGGTTGATACCACTTCCAACGCCGTTGCACTTCTGGAAGCAGTCCTGATACGCATTTTCGATCGTATTTTATATACATCGAATATTACATATATGCAGATTATATATAGGCAAATTTTTTCTCATTTTCTACAATTTTTTGTAAAAAAAATAAACGATTATTTGTTAAATTATTATTTAATTTTTCTAATTATTTTTCTTGTATATATGAACAAAGATTATACAAGAGATACAAAACATATATGAACATAATTTATACATAAAATAAAAATTTTTTCCAAGGGTGTTAATATTAAAAATAAACACATTCTCATGACGAGAGCATAAATATGATAGCTGCTGAATATTATAAATAACTCTAAATAGACACATGATAATTGTATTTATAAAAATATATATATACAAATAATTTTTGAAGTATTTATAATAATATATATAAAATGAAATAACATCAAATTATTTTATGTTAATTATTTTATTTTTATTGTTTTATTTTTTCGATACGATCCACGCATATGTATAGGGGAGACCGGGGCTATTCGTGACACATTTTTGTTTCAAATTTTTTTCTCGCTTTGTATAAATGTTTAAAAAAATTTTGTTGGTGCAATGTAATCGTCCATCTCTCTAGTTTAAAAGAGAAAAATATATAGGTTTTTCTTTCACAAGTCTTGAAATATATCAAGAAATGTATCGCTGTGTCATGTGTCACGAATTGTCCCGGGGCCGGGGTAAATTCGTGACAGGCCATGGGGTAATGCGTGACACTTTCTCTGATTGTACAAACTATATAAATTTCTTTTGTTTTTGTAATTTTTATCTACTTTATACTTTGAAAAAGCCTTTATTTGTCAAAATTTACATATTATATGTATAAAAAATTATGAGGAAAAAAGTAACGTCTATTCCATTAATCGTCCTCATCGCTCACATTCAATTACGGGCAACCACTTTTCGAAGACGTCCACGGCCCCTGCAAACTGGTTTTTCCTTTGAACGCTTATTCGTGGTTTTTTTGGTTGCTCCGATTGCTGGTGTCACGAAATGTTCCGACGTTGGTTTTTCCTCATTCATGATCCGTGACTTACAGATAGGAAAGAATACCATAAAATCTACTCATGCATTATGCTTAGTGAAGTCGAGTAATTGATTGTGAATACAACTTACCGTTTCGGATCTCTTATTATTTTATTCGGCGAGAAAACAAATTTTCGGGATTTGAAAAATTTTACTTTGAGCACTTAAAGTCAGACTTTCTGTTACTGAGAGAGAAAAATGGTTGACACGCAATGCCATTCCGTTGGTACCTAGAGTAGAGACCTAGAAATCAGAGATGCGACATTGAAAGGCATAGCCTGATTGGTTGTCTAAATCACGTGATAATAACGCCATGTTGGTTCCTTACTGCATGTGATTGACATCGGTAGTGAAATATGTATAATGCATATTTGTATATTAATGATGGTTTATTAGTGTTTATAACTTACACTTTTGTGCAATACATTATTATTATGGTGTAAGTATTCCTATTTGTGCACATATTTGTTATCAAATGTAAAGTTAATCTAACTTCTAATAGCACATGATGTCATTTTCTCTCTAATATCATATGAATGTATATACTTAGAATGTATTGAAAATAGAGTCCTTATGTAGGACTCTAACTGAGAATGAACTTAATTTACTAAAAACATCTGTAATATTCTCTACATTTACGATATTTTCCGTATAATCTCAAAATCTACATGTGCTGTTAACGACCTGACTTTTCTTTCAAAGCTATATTGAACTTGATCCTTTCTTTTGAGAATATTTTGTTTATTATACAGAATAAAGTGCTGTGTATCTGGTTGTGCAAATATATTTAAGAAGCATCGGAAACTGGAAGGAGATGAAAACTGTCCACTTGTTTCATTCCATCGTTTTCCTAAAAATGTTGAGGTACAAACTGCTTGGATATTTAATGTGAGAAAAATTAATGGATGTACTTGGCAGCCTATAAATTCGTTACGTGTGTGCTCTGTAAGTTAGAACTTAGCTAAAATATTTTTGATAAAATTTGATCATTCCATAATAGCGTATTATATTTTTCTAGGAGCACTTTGATTATTCCTCTTGGGAGAAAAATAGAGAAGGGGAGAAAAGGAAACATTCCAAGCAGTTCCTTCTATTTTTAATAATCTTTCACAGATATCTCAAAATGATCACAATTATTCACAAATGTCAATAATGAAAGATATTACTAACAGTTCTACATTGAAAAAACGAAAGATTGATAGACATGAATTGCATTCATCTGTTCATGATCATATATATGCAAGTAAAGCTGTCTCCAGTGATAGAAATTCATTTATATTTGATGCCACATCTGTAAGTTATTTTCTGCCTTTAGATTTTTTTTTACATCTTGCCTTTGAATTCTTTCATGTTCACTGCAGTTAAAATAAAAAGAATTTCTGCTATTTAATACAAATTTTCATCTCTTCAGATAAAGAAAACTTCAGTATCTACGGTCGTAACGGAAGTTACAGAAAATAATATACCAAATATAGAAACTGAATTAGTTTTCGTTGATAATGGAAATTCTAATATTGCATTAAATGATTCTGTACTTACAAATTCTGGTACTACTGTACAAAGTAATACTTCGAATATTTTTTCGGAAATGATGGTGGAAGTTGAAAATGCTATAACTGCTCAAACTATGAAAGAGCAAAATATTGATATTAAAACTACGTCTTTAAAAATGGAAAATGATCTACTTAAAAAAGAATTGTCAAGAATTCAGAAAATCGCTGATAAGATACTTAAACAAAATGAGACGCTACGCAAGAGTAATAAAAAATTACGTCGAGAAAACGAAAGTTTAACAAATCTCCAAAAGATAACTCCAGAAGATCACATATCGAAAATATTAAATAAAGATCAAATAAAGGCAATCAAGAGGAAGAATTATCAAGGTTTACCATGGGACACAAAAACTTTGAAAAAAGCTTTAACCCTTTGTAACTCATGTTATCAAAAATAAAAAATATGACAACTATTTTAAATCGATTTACAACTGATAAATTCATGATTTAGAATGTTGATGGAAACTTTGCCGGTTCGTAACAGTAATGTTACACGGAGTTACAAAGGATTAATTTTAAAAGTAAAATGTGGCTCATCAGGATACAAAGAAATAAGGAAACAAATTCCTTTGCCATCTATTCGGACGTTGCAAAGAAAAATAAATCATATCGAATTTAGACCAGGAATTTTACAAGAAACTTTTTGATTTAATTGCAGATGAAATTAAACATAAACCAGAAGAATGGAAAGATTGTGTACTAGCATTAGATGAAATGGCTATTGAACCAGGAGAAATTATTGATCCTAGTATCAACGAATTTATTGGTACAACTACACTTGCTTCTCATTCAGGTATCGCTAACAAAGCTTTGGTTTTTCTTCTTGGTGGCATCACTTTCCGTTGGAAACAAAGTATTTGCTTTCATCTAACTGGTTCTAAAGCAAAGGATGCAAAGGAGGGTGCTACAGGACAAGTATATGCAGACATAATAAAAGATATTATAGAACGTGGTGAAAAAATTAGTCTACGTATTCATTGTGTTGTCAGTGATATGGGTTCTGACAACAGAAGCATGTGGAGTGCTTTTGGCATCATGGCAAATCGATCTGAAGTGATTTCCAGTATACCTCATCCTGTTAGGCCTTCATCTCGATTACATATAATGCCAGACATCCCTCATCTGTTTAAGTCCATTAGAGCAATGATTATCAGCAATAAAATCCTTTATTTGTCAGAAGACATTGTCGAATCCGAAAATCTCCCCTCAAATGAAGTTAACCCGTTGACTGTGTATGACGGCTATAGCCGCAAAAATAAAAGTGGCCAAAAGTGTGTATGACGGCTATAGCCGCAACGTAGAAAAAACAAAGTAAAACTTTCTGAATTTGCTTGAAACTTGTTACTCGGGGGTTTTTGGGGTCGCTGATTACGAATCCGAAGTCAGATGTACAAAATTCAAAATGGCGGATCCAATATGGCGGATCAAAATTACAAAAAAAGGTCTGATTTTTATGAAATTTGGTACCCTTATGTTTTTGGGGTCTCTGAATCCGAATATGAAGTCAGATTTTTTAAATTCAAAATGGCGGATCCAATATGACGGATCAAAAATAAAAAAGTTGGTAGATTTACATGAAATTGATCCGCCATATTGGGCCCGCCATTTTGATTTTTGTAAATCTGACATTATATTCGGATTCAGAGACCCAAAAAACATAAGGGTATCAAGTTTCATAATAATCCGATAAACTTTTTTTTTCAACACACTTTTGGCCCAAATAGTAAAATTCTCTTACACAGCCAATGGGTTAAATTAGAACATTTCCTTGAAATTTGTAATACTGAGGCACATTTGGAACTCAAAGCTGCTCATAGATTGAGAAAAGAAAATTTGGATAAAAATAATCACTTCAATGGAATGAAAGTTTCGAACACTAAATCTGTTTTTTGCAAGCGTACATGTTCTACTCTTAAACTTATGGCACTTATAAAACAAGATTCCTTACATCACAACTGCCTGGTTCGTAAGTTTGGTACATCGTTGGTTTGAACTAATGACATCAAGATATTATACTTTAGCACTAAATAAGAGCAACGAAGAAGCATATGAAGAGGCTATATCCCATTTAAAACTAACCATGAGAACATTTTCTAGAATGCGTATTGGAACAGATTCTCGATGGAAACCAGTGCAGTGTGGAGTTCTGATTGCTACTAATGCTATTCTAGATTTGCAGGATTATTTTCTTAACGAGAGAGGATTTAAATTTGTACTTACTGGAAGGTTCACACAGCATTTTTTAGAAAATCTCTTCTCTTGTATCAGATTTCGTCAACCAACTCCCAATGCTTTAATGTTCAAAAATATTCTTAAAGCACTTTCAATTGCACAATTTTGTACAAGTGAAAGACGTAGCTACGATATGGACGATGGCGAAATGCTTATTGATTTTTTAGCAACTTCAAAATGTACACAACATAAGGATCCTAAACTCAATTTTACTATAGAAATTCCTGTTATAAAGATGAAAATATTTTCTATTTCTCAATGTGGGAAAGATTGATATTGTATGATATGGCAGGAAGTGCATTGCATAGTGTAAAAAAGGTATATTCAGTATGTAATACCTGTTACAATTCCTTGTTATGGCAGAAAAAAGAACCACATCCATATGGACTCCTTTCAAGATTAAATGCTTACCGAGATGATTGTTTAACTCAAGTGTCTGAAGAGGCATTCAAAGCTATTTAGAAAGCTGAACTTACATTTAGATTAGTCAGAAATAATCTCTTGACAACTAAAAATGTTAATGTGTATGATGTACTTATACCCTCTCTACAGTATGTATGGGCAACATCTATTGCACCTCATGCCATAATATTACTACTAAACTGCTACATCGGTATTTTAGCATGAGAATGTAAACAATTTGGACAAATGAGAAGAGAACAATTTAAAAAATACAATAATGTACACAGTAGCAAAAGTATAGCTATGCATAATTTGGTAAAGTAAGCAAGTTTTTTTTTATAAAAAATATATTTAAACATGTAAAAGATAATAAAAGAATGTTGAATGTAAGGTAATAAAAACTTAAAAACGTTTAAAAATTATTTATATAATGTATTTATTTCCATCTTCTTTAAAAAAGTAAGAATACATATTCATATACCATTAAATATTTATTGAATAATATAAAGTTCAGCATTATAAATTTTATTTGACAATAATCTGCATTTTTATTTTACAATGATTCTTTTTGTTTTACAATAATCTGCATTTTTATTTTACAATGATTCCTTTTGTTTTACAATGATCTGTATTTTTATTTTACAATAATTCCTTTTGTTTTACAATAATCTGCATTTTTATTTTACAATAATTTCTTTTGTTTTAAAAATAAACATGCATTTAACCCGTTGTGGTCACACCTCCTAAAAATAACATAGTGGTCACATGGGGTCCAATGGACCCCACGCAGAAAAACAGTTGCCATTTGCGTTCTTTTTGATGTATCGACTCAAACCTTGAACTGGAATTTAGTTTAAGATTTCCTCTTTATAATCTAATAATTTATTTCTTTTTTTTTAATTTTTTATGTTAAAAAACGCGAAAAATTTTTTTTTTCGAGAAATTTGACTTTTTTTACAAAAATAATCATCAAAATTTCAATTTTTGAGATAGAGCAAAAAACCTTCCTGCGTTTTACTTTCAAAATAGTATACTTTTAAGAAAAAAATAGTATTATAACGTGCTTTGAAAAAAGTATATTAATTGTACAGTTTGAAGTTATCAATTTTCATGAAACTCGTAAAATCAAATAGGTCAGCTTAAATTTGAACGTGTAAAATAAAGTGAAAAACTGTTTTTATGAAAAAAACTGTATATTTTATTAATAATTACACTAAAAAAAGTAAAAAAATTTATAGAAACTGTGAAAAACTACTCTTGACCAGCGCAATCAGTGCAGAAATTCGTCCGATGTTTGTCGCACATGGGTCGTAGACAAGAAGGGCACTGATATTTTGTCTTTCTGTCGCTTTCTCGCTTGCAAAGGCCGCATCTTTTTTTGCTCGGCAACTCAACTCTTTCTGCGGAAGTTGACTCTCGGGTCTTGCCTAAAATCTCACCGATGCCTATACGATGATATGACATCTATATGAACATTATAACTATTACTTTGTGGCAAAAAAAATGACAGTACGTGCACTAATACTTACGTTGTCAATCACACTTTAACGAAAAAAAATTAATTTCTTAGCACACGTTTTTTCCGATTTTGCCACACTATGGTCACACGGGGTCTGCTGGACCCCCCCAAAAAAATCGTCCGTACAAATCGATGTCTACAGACGCACTAACGCCACGCTGACTTTCGAAAAGCCTTGAAACTTATTGTAGTACCTTCAAACAACAACCAATAGCGCCACAAGTTCTACGCTAAACCGTCTCTTCGAAGATACGTAGACGCAAAGTTAGCCTGGGGTCCACTGGACCCCATGTGACCACAACGGGTTAAATAAATTCAACATTAGAAAAAATTAAAATTGAAATATACAAAATGTCTTCTTTAACTTCCTTTCCGTTATGTAAATAAATCATATGTTTGATTATGTAATACAACTAGACAAGGTTTATTACTTTGCTATAAAGTCCGTCAAAACCATTAAAAATTCAGAAATTTCGATATTTTAATTATTCAAGAGAATTTAATTCTTTCAATACCGCTTTATACGTCTCATTTTCCTCAGTAATCATATGCAATAACTTTTCCTTTCTTTGAATACGATCAGCTTTTTGTATTCCAAATTCAATTAATCGTATTCCCAATTTTTTCAAAAGTTCTTGTGTCTCTTTTTCACTTTCTTTTTCAATGCAAGATGCGTGATTTAACATATGTAAACATTTTAATAGAAAACTTTTATCTTGATAAAAAGACAGCAAAACAAGGCATATATTCTTTACATAATCTTTTGGACGAAATTGAAGAAAGATAGTTGGAATTGCAAATGGCTTCAAATGTTTTTCATTGAAATTCTTCCATTGATGTTCATCAAAATGCAACTAAAATAAAAATATTAAAAAAGAATTATTTGCCCAATCAACAAAAAAATGTTTTTAAAAATATTTTTTAAAACATTTGGAAAACATTTTTGAAAACATTTTTAACCCTTACTTGCCACACTTCTGTAGACGTCACGTACTTGCCACATTGGGGTGGAATCTACCCCAGCGACAAAAATTGTTATAACAAATAAGCTATTCAATATTTTAACTTGCCAATTTTTTTAGAACTTCTTAAAAACTTACTTTTAAAAGTTATGTAGGTTATATAGCCAAAAATTAAAATTATGTATGATAAAAAAATTAAAATAGCCCCCAACAAATAAAAAAATGGCTGTTTTTACAAAAAAATTTATTATTATTTTTTTGACAGATGTCGCTATAGACCCGCTCCCCATAGGTTTCTGTACTTAAAATTAAGGGAATATATGGTCGTGGGGTTGATTTGATCCCAGTGTGGCAAACAAGGGTTAAAAATGTTAAAAATCATGGGTTAACGCACCTTTTTTTCATTGAAAAAATATTTATTTTAACATTAAAAAAAACATTTTTTTAATGTTTAAATAATGTTTATTTTAACGTTTAAAAAGACATTTTTTTAGTGTTTAAAAACGTTTATTTTAACGACAAAAAAATTATTTATTTCGAAATTTTATTATTATTTTTTAACTTTGTTTCTTAATAAAAGATGCAGTCTACTATGATTATAAATATTTTCTCGTATCTGAAAAATCTGAAAAAGACACTTTACCTTGGTGGGATTCGAACTCGGGACCTCTGGATCAACTGCCTTACGTGGTAGACTACTTCTTAATTTAATGAAGTGCATACATATATAGTCTACATATGTTATAACCAGCGCAAATATATAATTTTTTAAAAATCATCTTAAGAAACAGTTTAAAAAGAGTTTAAAGAGAGATAAAATTTTGAATTGGATATGTGATATAATATTTCTTAATGTCCGGTGAATGTCAGAAACCAGTGCCGGCTCATTACGAAATTCACCCGGGATGTCGAATAAATATTAAGTAAATGTTTTTTTCAAATTATTATTGCAAGTGAATATAAGTAATGTAAAATAAATATTAAATTAATGTCGAATAAATATTAAATACATGTTTTTTTCAAATCATTATTGCAAATAAATGAGTAATGTAAAATAATTATTAAATTAATGTCGAATAAATATTAAATAAATGTTTTTTCAAATTATTATTGCAAGTGAATAAGTAATGTAAAATAAATATTAAATTAATGTCGAATAAATATTAAATAAATGTTTTTTCAAATTATTATTGCAAGTAAATAAGTAATGTAAAATAAATATTAAATTAATGTCAAATAAATATTAAGTAAATGTTTTTTAAAATTATTATTGCAAGTGAATAAGTAATGTAAAATAAATATTAAATTAATGTTGAATAAATATTAAATAAATGTTTTTTCAAATCATTATTGCAAATAAATGAGTAATGTAAAATAATTATTAAATTAATGTCAAATAAATATTAAATAAATGTTTTTGAAATTATTATTGCAAATGAATAAGTAATATAAATAAATATTAAATTAATATCAATAAATGTTAAATAAATGTTTTTTTAAATCATTATTGCAAATAAATTATTAATGTAAAAGAATATTAAATAAACGTTAAATAAACGTTTAATAAATATTTTTTCTAAATCATTACTTCAAATAAATAATTAATGTAAAATAAATATTTAATAACATTAAATAAATATTATTTTTACAATGGATTGTATAAATGTATAATTAATAAAAAATAAATATTAAAAACACATTTAAAAAACATTGTCTGCTGATTGGGTGCTACAAGATTCTTATTTGGGATATACTCAAAAATTAACTGATAGTAAAGAAATACCTCACACAGGTGCTTTTCTTCTCCTGAATGATAATATTCATCATTATTAGTGTTTTGTGTGCATTTATTTCAAATAATTCTTAACTGTTTATTCTTTGGAAATTTCAATAGTTTAAAAAGATTCCTTTTAGAGCTTATAGGACATGATAAAGCAGCGCACTGTCGGGCCATTAAAACTAAAACAATAATAAATTTATTATTAAAAAAAGAAAAAAAATAACAGGAAAATATTTATAATAATTTATTTAGGAAACACTTACGTTTTCCCTTTTCTTGTTCTTATCCAACCTAACCTCCTTCACTTTCACTCAACGTCTCTTAAAGTACTCATAGGAGAACCAACATGGCGGATAATCGCGATAGCTCGATATATAGACCGTCAATGTCGCATCTCTGATTTCTAGGTCTTTAACCTAGAGGACACTAAAAACATTTGTAATTGATATTACAGGTTTCTAGCAGCAAGCATTTTAAAGTTAGGCCCGCGACAAAATTTCAATAGTGTCACGAATAGCCCTGGTCTTCCCTAATTATGTATTTATATATTCTAGAATAATTCATATAGAGGACGTCTGATATATAATAGGTATAACACTCGTCGTAAGCAGGTAGAGAGGGTTAAACTAATAGAGAAGTCCTTTACCATTTTGTGATTTTCGCAATAATGAGAAATTAATTAATAAAGATCCGCAAATCCGCGTGCGAAAGAGCGCTCTATAAACAAATTAAACACTGTAAGGAAAGCGAGCGAGAAAGAGAGAAAGAGGGGTGTACAATAGAAAGTGGATAAGTTAGCAATTTTTACATTTTTTTTTAAGGAGGTTTGATGGCTTCATCGGGGGGAGTAGTGGGACGCGGGGGTTCTGGCAACAGCGCACTAGCGTTGAGTAGTGGGAGTGAAGGGGATTGCTCTGATTGGTCGCCGTGTGTATAGTGCGTGCTGCTGCTCACGACGTGGCAGTCTAGCAAACGAAAAATCAAGCAATTTATGCTTTAATAATTAATTTTTTTACGAAATGTGCGGTAACCTTCCCCTTTTTTTCACTCATTTATTTGTAAATATAATTATTAAGTTACATGTGCATATTTTTTTTCCTTATTATTTGCATTTTTCTTGCACTTATTTCATTCTGAAGGTGTGTGCAATATGTCATTTCCCATAAGAACCTATGCTAAAAGTACAATTTTTAGAGTAGATTTTTTTCAAAACGGGACAGTAAAAAATTTTCCCAAAAATTCACATAATTTTATTTTGCATTCCAGAACAACATATTAAAATTTCATGAAACTGGCTGCATTTTTTTTGTAGCCATTGAACCTCCTTAAGTTACATTAGTTTAAAAAAGAACTTTAAATATTTTATCTCAGATATATATGATAAAATACATTTACACCATACCATGCAACATTGTTGCGTGCATTAAATTATAACAATATGCTTCCGTTTGCTATTGTGTCTGACACTTACCTAATAATACATTGCATGTAGAAAGAACATAATATTGTCCTGGAATTACATTATCCCTATCGATTGGATCGTGCGCGAGAAAAAAAAATAGCCAGGATTTATCGTCTCGAAACAAATTCTTGCTTATCATCGACGAGGATTTTGTATGACGATATCAACGACTTACCCAAGATACACACACAAAATCCGCAGATTCGCAGATTCTTGCTAAGAATGCGCGTGCAAACGCATAAACTTTGGGATTCCGTTTGCAACATGTGCGAGTGCGTGCCGAAGATAGATAAGAAAGTATTGTTTTTTTTTTAGGATAAGCATCAGCCGCAGTCGATCGTCAACAACAATTACCTGTCGACGATCTGACGAGTATGAATGGGCGGGTGGGAGTATATAACAACGTACTCACACTCGTCGTGACCCAGTCTCATTCCACTCTACGATTCGTGCTCCGATTTAAAACGTGAATTTGATGAACACGCCGGTAAATCCAATGATAAATTTCAGCGATGCAGTAAGCGATGATTCTCATAAAGTCGTGCGAAAAAAACAGTGACGTTTCTCATGAAAGACTTTCTCGCGACTTTGCTTCTTGCTGAGTATGAAAAGGTAATATATTTATATCGCCAACTGAAATTTATCTTTTATTCTATCATATACATATGCTACATCCTGTTTTAAATATTATGATAAAAGTTGACTGAAAGTTGTAAATTTAGTTATTTTATCGTAGGAATCTATCAAATGCAACTCGTGAATTATTTTGCGAGCGCGCCTACAATATCATCAACGGAATGCCTAGGAAAACGCATATGCGATGGAATAATTTCAATAAACAACAAATGGCAAATAAAATAAACAGTAAGATAACGCATGTTACTTTGCTACTTCTAAATAATCTTAATATGTGTAAATATTTATATCTTGTTTCTTTTGTAATTGTAAATATTTTAAAAACTCAGTAACATTTGATTTAAAAAAATGATAAAAAGGAATAAGGCGTTGAAATATAAATTACATTTATGTTTCTAAGAATACAATTATTTTTATGAAATCATAAATATATCAAAGTTTTTCTCCTATTAGTTAATTAGTTAATTAGTGAATTAGGCTATTAGTTAATTACCTTATAAAAAATAAAATTATTATTGTAAAAAAATGATAAGTGCTGTGCAATTAGTATACAAAATAAAATTCAACATTACAATTTGTAAAATTTTAACGATTATGCCGTATAAAGAAATCCACACAGATGGAAATATTGTGTTAAATTTAACATAAAGTCATATGTCCCAAACAGTCCATCCAAATTTTTGTGTAATTTAACATAATGGTTGTATTAAGTGGTAACACTGATGTTATGTTAATATTTTAACAAATAGAAATGTAATTTTGATCGTAATTTGAAGTTAATTGGGTGTACAATTAACGTAACTTTTATGATAAAATTAAAATATAAGAAATGTTTATTTACATTTTAAATGTAACAACTCAAACTTTTGATTGATGAAATTGATGAACATTTTTTGAAATTCATGTTTATAAAAAATGTATCTTAAATAACATTATTTTTGAAATATTTATTATGTTAAAATAAAGTAGTGTATATAATTTATAAACCGAAACACCTTCTCTTTCTC